>JBAPLH010001070.1:0-81391 GCA_037897445.1 Ceriops zippeliana
TTGTTTAGCCACACTTGTTAATTTCATGATCAATGTATCAAAAAGTGTGTTTGGAGCCAAAAGAGGAGCATTGCTAAGGAGAAAATGGTGGGAGGCACTCTCTTATTTTGAATTCAACAATTAATATATCATTAAGAAATGAAATTCAACATCAAGCACTCCATTGTTTGTTAAATTGAATGAATTCATGTGATAGATAGTCCATGGGCATTTTCTTCATAATGAGTATAGTCATTAAGGAAGAAGCAAAATGTAATTTGAAAGTTATTGCATGAAAAATAGTCTTGGTAACAATAAGAGGAGCTTAATTCACATGAGGTGAATAGAATGTCTTATTATTTCAGAATAAAACCAGTTCACATTTGTAAGGAATGCAAACCATGATGAATGACTCCTTTGACTAACGTATTTAAATGGATTTAGAGTTTTAATGGTGTTTCTACCTTTTTTATTCAATCAATATGGTAGGTTGTTTAGCCACACGTGTTAATTTCATGATCACTGTGTCACAAAGTGTGTTTGGAGTCAAAAGAGGAGCATTGCTAAAAAGAAATGGTGGGAGGCACTCTCTTATTTTGAATTCAACAATTAATATCAATAAGAAATGAAATTGAAGATGAAGCACTCCATTGTTTGTTAAATTGAATGAATTCTTGTGATAGATGGTCCTAGGGCATTTTTTTCATAATGAGTATAGTCATTAAGGAAGAAGAAAATTGTAATTTGAAAGTTATTGCATGAAAAATAGTCTTGGTAAGAATAAGAGGAGCATAATTCACAAGAGTTGATTAGAATATCTTATTATTTTAGAATTAAACTAATTAACATTTGTACGGAATGCAAACTATGATGAATGATTCCTTTGATTGACGGATTTAAATGTATTTAGAGTTTTAATGGTGTTTATAATTGTTTGATTCAATCAATATGGTAGCTTGTTTAGCCACACGTGTTAATTTGATAATCAATGTATCCAAAAGTGTGCGTGGAGTGAAAAGAGGAGCATTGCTAAAGAGAAATGGTGGGAGGCACTCTCTTATTTTGAATTCAACAATTAATATCATTAAGAAATGAAATTCAAGATGGAGCACTCCATTGTTTGTTAAATTGAATGAATTCATGTGATAGATGGTCCTAGGGCATTTTTTTCATAATGAGTAAAGTCATTATGGAAGAAGCAAAATGTAATTTGAAAGTTATTGCATGAAAAATAGTCTTGGTAAGAATAAGAGGAGCATAATTCACATGAGTTGATTAGAATATCTTATTATTTTAGAATTAAACCAGTTTGCTCTTGTACGGAATGCAAACTATGATCAATGATTCCTTTGACTGACGGATTTAAATGGATTCAGAGTTTTAATGGTATTTATACTTGTTTGATTCAATCAATATGGTAGGTTGTTTAGCCACACTTGTTAATTTCATGATCAATGTATCAAAAAGTGTGTTTGGAGCCAAGAGAGGAGCATTGCTAAGGAGAAATGGTGGGAGGCACTCTCTTATTTTGAATTCAACAATTCATATCATTAAGAAATGGAATTCAACATCAAGCACTCCATTTTTTGTTAAATTGAATGAATTCATGTCATAGATAGTGCATGGGCATTTTCTTCATAATGAGTATAGTCATTAAGGAAGAAGCAAAATGTAATTTGAAAGTTATTGCATGAATAATATTCTTGGTAACAATGAGAGGAGCTTAATTCACATGAGGTGAATAGAATGTCTTATTATTTCAGAATTAAACCAGTTCACATTTGTAAGGAATGCAAACCATGATGAATGACTCCTTTGACTAATGTATTTAAATGGATTTAGAGTTTTAATGGTGTTTCTACCTTTTTGATTCAATCAATATGGTAGGTTGTTTAGCCACACGTGTTAATTTCATGATCACTGTGTCAAAATGTGTGTTTGGAGTGAAAAGAGGAGCATTGCTAAAAAGAAATGGTGGGAGGCACTCTCTTATTTCGAATTCAACAATTAATATCAATAAGAAATGAAATTCAAGATGAAGCACTCCATTGTTTGTTAAATTGAATGAATTCATGTGATAGATGGTCCAAGGGCATTTTTTTCGTAATGAGTATAGTCATTAAGGAAGAAGCAAAATGTAATTTGAACGTTATTGCATGAAAAATAGTCTTGGTAAGAATAAGAGGAGCATAATTCACATGATTTGATTAGAATATCTTATTATTTTAGAATTAAACCAGTTAACATTTGTACGGAATGCAAACTATGATGAATGATTCCTTTGACTGAGGGTTTTAAATGGATTGAGAGTTTTAATGGTATTTATACTTTTTTTATTCAATCAATATGGTAGGTTGTTTAGCCACACGTGTTAATTTCATGATCAATGTATAAAAAAGTGTGTTTGGAGTCAAAAGAGGAGCATTGCTAAAGAGAAATGGTGGGAGGCACTCTCTTATTTTCAATTCAACAATTAATATCATTAAGAAATGAAATTCAAGATCAAGCACTCCATTGTTTGTTAGATTGAATGAATTCATGTGATAGATAGTCCATGGGCATTTTCTTCATAATGAGTATAGTCATTAAGGAAGAAGGAACATGTAATTTGAAAGTTATTGCATGAATAATAGTCTTGGTAACAATAAGAGGAGCTTAATTCACATGAGGTGAATAGAATGTCTTATTATTTCAGAATTGAACCAATTCACATTTGTGCGGAATGCAATCCATGATGAATGACTCCTTTGACTAACGTATTTAAATGGATTTAGAGTTTTCATGGTGTTTCTACCTTTTTGATTCAATCAATATGGTAGGTTGTTTAGCCACATGTGTTAATTTCATGATCAATGTATCAAAAAGTGTGTTTGGAGTCAAAAGAGGAGCATTGCTAAAGAGAAATGGTGGGAGGCACTCTCTTATTTTGAATTCAACAATTAATATCATTAAGAAATGAAATTCAAGATCAAGCACTCCATTGTTTGTTAAATTGAATGAATTCATGTGATAGATAGTCCATGGGCATTTTCTTCATAATGAGTATAGCCATTAAGGAAGAAGCAAAATGTAATTTGAAAGTTATTGCATGAAAAATAGTCTTGGTAAGAATAAGAGGAGCATAATTCACATGAGTTGATTAGAATATCTTATTATTTTAGAATTAAACCAGTTTGCACTTGTACGGAATGCAAACTATGATCAATGATTCCTTTGATTGACGGATTTAAATGGATTGAGAGTTTTAATGGTATTTATACTTGTTTGATTCAATCAATATGGTAGGTTGTTTAGCCACACGTGTTAATTTCATGATCAATGTATCAAAAAGTGTGTTTGGAGTCAAAAGAGGAGCATTGTTAAAGAGAAATGGTGGGAGGCACTCTCTTATTTTGAATTCAACAATTAATATCATTAAGAAATGAAATTCAAGATGAAACACTCCATTGTTTGTTAAATTCAATGAAGTCATGTGATAGATAGTCCATGGGCATTTTCTTCATAATGAGTATATTCATTAAGGAAGAAGCAAAATGTAATTTGAAAGTTATTGCATGAAAAATAGTCTTGGTAGCAATAAGAGGAACTTAATTCACATGAGGTGAATAGAATGTCTTATTACTTCAGAATTAAACCAGTTCACATTTGAACGGAATCCAAACCATGATGAATGACTCCTTTGACTAACGTATTTAAATGGATTTAGAGTTTTAATGGTGTTTCTACCTTTTTGATTCAATCAATATGGTAGGTTGTTTAGTCACACTGGTTAATTTCATGATCACTGTGTCAAAAAGTGTGTTTGGAGTCAAAAGAGGAGCACTGCTAAAGAGAAATGGTGGGAGGCACTCTTTTATTTTGAATTCAACAATTAATATCAATAAGAAATGAAATTCAAGATGAAGCACTCCATTGTTTGTTAAATTGATTGAATTCATGTGATGGATGGTCGTAGGGCATTTTTTTCATAATGAGTATAGTCATTAAGGAAGAAGAAAATTGTAATTTGAAAGTTATTGCATGAAAAATATTCTTGGTAAGAATAAGAGGAGCATAATTCACATGAGTTTATTAGAATATCTTATTATTTTAGAATTAAACTAGTTAACATTTGTACGGAATGCAAACTATGATGAATGATTAATTTGATTGACAGATTTAAATGTATTTAGAGTTTTAATGGTGTTTATAATTGTTTGATTCAATCAATATGGTAAGTTGTTTAGCCACACGTGTTAATTTCATGATCAATGTATCCAAAAGTGTGCTTGGAGTCAAAAGAGAAGCATTGCTAAAGAGAAATGGTGGGAGGCACTCTCTTATTTTGAATTCAACAATTAATATCAATAGGAAATGAAATTCAAGAAGGAGCACTCCATTGTTTGTTAAATTGAATGAATTCATGTGATAGATGGTCCTAGGGCATTTTTTTCATAATGAGTATAGTCATTAAGGAAGAAGCAAAATGTAATTTGAATGTTATTGCATGAAAAATAGTCTTGGTAAGAATAAGAGGAGCATAATTCACATGAGTTGATCAGAATATCTTATTATTTTAGAATTAAACCAGTTAACATTTGTACGGAATGCAAACTATGATGAATTATTCCTTTGACTGACGGATTTAAATGGATTGAGAGTTTTAATGGTATTTATACTTGTTTGATTCAATCAATATGGTAGGTTGTTTAACCACACGTGTTAATTTCATGATCAATGTATCAAAAAGTGTGTTTGGAGTCAAAAGAGGAGCATTGCTAAAGAGAAATGGTGGGAGGCACTCTCTTATTTTGAATTCAACAATTCATATCATTAAGAAATGAAATTCAAGATCAAGCACTCCATTGTTTGTTAAATTGAATGAATTCATGTGATAGATAGTCCATGGGCATTTTCTTCATAATGAGTATAGTCATTAAGGAAGAAGCAAAATGTAATTTGAAAGTTATTGCATGAATAATATTCTTGGTAACAATGAGAGGAGCTTAATTCACATGAGGTGAATAGAATGTCTTATTATTTCAGAATTAAACCAGTTCACATTTGTAAGGAATGCAAACCATGATGAATGACTCCTTTGACTAATGTATTTAAATGGATTTAGAGTTTTAATGGTGTTTCTACCTTTTTGATTCAATCAATATGGTAGGTTGTTTAGCCACACGTGTTAATTTCATGATCACTGTGTCAAAATGTGTGTTTGGAGTGAAAAGAGGAGCATTGCTAAATAGAAATGGTGGGAGGCACTCTCTTATTTCGAATTCAACAATTAATATCAATAAGAAATGAAATTCAAGATGAAGCACTCCATTGTTTGTTAAATTGAATGAATTCATGTGATAGATGGTCCAAGGGCATTTTTTTCGTAATGAGTATAGTCATTAAGGAAGAAGCAAAATGTAATTTGAACGTTATTGCATGAAAAATAGTCTTGGTAAGAATAAGAGGAGCATAATTCACATGATTTGATTAGAATATCTTATTATTTTAGAATTAAACCAGTTAACATTTGTACGGAATGCAAACTATGATGAATGATTCCTTTGACTGAGGGTTTTAAATGGATTGAGAGTTTTAATGGTATTTATACTTTTTTTATTCAATCAATATGGTAGGTTGTTTAGCCACACGTGTTAATTTCATGATCAATGTATAAAAAAGTGTGTTTGGAGTCATAAAAGGAGCATTGCTAAAGAGAAATGGTGGGAGGCACTCTCTTATTTTGAATTCAACAATTAATATCAATAGGAAATGAAATTCAAGATGGAGCACTCCATTGTTTGTTAAATTGAATGAATTCATGTGATAGATGGTCCTAGGGCATTTTTTTCATAATGAGTATAGTCATTAAGGAAGAAGCAAAATGTAATTTGAATGTTATTGCATGAAAAATAGTCTTGGTAAGAATAAGAGGAGCATAATTCACATGAGTTGATCAGAATATCTTATTATTTTAGAATTAAACCAGTTAACATTTGTACGGAATGCAAACTATGATGAATTATTCCTTTGACTGACGGATTTAAATGGATTGAGAGTTTTAATGGTATTTATACTTGTTTGATTCAATCAATATGGTAGGTTGTTTAACCACACGTGTTAATTTCATGATCAATGTATCAAAAAGTGTGTTTGGAGTCAAAAGAGGAGCATTGCTAAAGAGAAATGGTGGGAGGCACTCTCTTATTTTGAATTCAACAATTCATATCATTAAGAAATGAAATTCAAGATCAAGCACTCCATTGTTTGTTAAATTGAATGAATTCATGTGATAGATAGTCCATGGGCATTTTCTTCATAATGAGTATAGTCATTAAGGAAGAAGCAAAATGTAATTTGAAAGTTATTGCATGAATAATATTCTTGGTAACAATGAGAGGAGCTTAATTCACATGAGGTGAATAGAATGTCTTATTATTTCAGAATTAAACCAGTTCACATTTGTAAGGAATGCAAACCATGATGAATGACTCCTTTGACTAATGTATTTAAATGGATTTAGAGTTTTAATGGTGTTTCTACCTTTTTGATTCAATCAATATGGTAGGTTGTTTAGCCACACGTGTTAATTTCATGATCACTGTGTCAAAATGTGTGTTTGGAGTGAAAAGAGGAGCATTGCTAAAAGGAAATGGTGGGAGGCACTCTCTTATTTCGAATTCAACAATTAATATCAATAAGAAATGAAATTCAAGATGAAGCACTCCATTGTTTGTTAAATTGAATGAATTCATGTGATAGATGGTCCAAGGGCATTTTTTTCGTAATGAGTATAGTCATTAAGGAAGAAGCAAAATGTAATTTGAACGTTATTGCATGAAAAATAGTCTTGGTAAGAATAAGAGGAGCATAATTCACATGATTTGATTAGAATATCTTATTATTTTAGAATTAAACCAGTTAACATTTGTACGGAATGCAAACTATGATGAATGATTCCTTTGACTGAGGGTTTTAAATGGATTGAGAGTTTTAATGGTATTTATACTTTTTTTATTCAATCAATATGGTAGGTTGTTTAGCCACACGTGTTAATTTCACGATCAATGTATAAAAAAGTGTGTTTGGAGTCAAAAAAGGAGCATTGCTAAAGAGAAATGGTGGGAGGCACTCTCTTATTTTGAATTCAACAATTAATATCAATAGGAAATGAAATTCAAGATGGAGCACTCCATTGTTTGTTAAATTGAATGAATTCATGTGATAGATGGTCCTAGGGCATTTTTTTCATAATGAGTATAGTCATTAAGGAAGAAGCAAAATGTAATTTGAATGTTATTGCATGAAAAATAGTCTTGGTAAGAATAAGAGGAGCATAATTCACATGAGTTGATCAGAATATCTTATTATTTTAGAATTAAACCAGTTAACATTTGTACGGAATGCAAACTATGATGAATTATTCCTTTGACTGAGGGTTTTAAATGGATTAAGAGTTTTAATGGTATTTATACTTTTTTTATTCAATCAATATGGTAGGTTGTTTAGCCACACGTGTTAATTTCATGATCAATGTATAAAAAAGTGTGTTTGGAGTCCACAAAGGAGCATTGCTAAAGAGAAATGGTGGGAGGCACTCTCTTATTTTGAATTCAACAATTAATATCATTATGAAATGAAATTCAAGATCAAGCACTCCATTGTTTGTTAAATTGAATGAATTCATGTGATAGATAGTCCATGGGCATTTTCTTCATAATGAGTATAGTCATTAAGGAATAAGCAAAATGTAATTTGAAAGTTATTGCATGAAAAATTGTCTTGGTAACAATAAAAGGAGCTTAATTCACATGAGGTGAATAGAATGTCTTATTATTTTAGAATTAAACTAGTTCACATTTGTAAGGAATGCAAACCATGATGAATGACTCCTTTGACTAACGTATTTAAATGGATTTAGAGTTTTAATGGTGTTTCTACCTTTTTGATTCAATCAATATGGTAGGTTGTTTAGCCACACGTGTTAATTTCATGATCACTGTGTCAAAAAGTGTGTTTGGAGTCAAAAGAGGAGCATTGCTAAAAAGAAATGGTGGGAGGCACTCTCTTATTTTGAATTCAACAATTAATATCAATAAGAAATGAAATTCAAGATGAATTACTCCATTGTTTGTTAAATTGAATGAATTCATGTGATAGATGGTCCTAGGGCATTTTTTTCATAATGAGTATAGTCATTAAGGAAGAACAAAATTGTAATTTGAAAGTTATTGCACAAAAAATAGTCTTGGTAAGAATAAGAGGAGCATAATTCACATGAGTTGATTAGAATATCTTATTATTTTAGAATTAAACTAGTTGACATTTGTACGGAATGCAAACTATGATGAATGATTCCTTTGACTGACGGATTTAAATGTATTTAGAGTTTTAATGGTGTTTATAATTGTTTGATTCAATCAATATGGTAGGTTGTTTAGCCACACGTGTTAATTTCATGATCAATGTATCCAAAAGTGTGCTTGGAGTCAAAAGAGGAGCAGTGCTAAAGAGAAATGGTGGGAGGCACTCTCTTATTTTGAATTCAACAATTAATATCAATAAGAAATGAAATTCAAGATGGAGCACTCCATTGTTTGTTAAATTGAATGAATTCATGTGATAGATGGTCCTAGGGCATTTTTTTCATAATGAGTATAGTCATTAAGGAAGAAGAAAAATTTAATTTGAAAGTTATTGCATGAAAAATAGTCTTGGTAAGAATAAGAGGAGCATAATTCACATGAGTTGATTAGAATATCTTATTATTTTAGAATTAAACCAGTTAACATTTGTACGGAATGCAAACTATGATGAATGAGTCCTTTGACTGACGGTTTTAAATGGATTGAGAGTTTTAATGGTATTTATACTTGTTTGATTCAATCAATATGGTAGGTTGTTTAGCTACACGTGTGAATTTTATGATCAATGTATCAAAAAGTGTGTTCGGAGTCAAAAGAGGAGCATTGCTAAAGAGAAATGGTGGGAGGCACTCTCTTATTTTGAATTCAACAATTAATATCATTAAGAAATGAAATTCAAGATCAAGCACTCCATTGTTTGTTAAATTGAATGAATTCATGTGATAGATAGTCCATGGGCATTTTCTTCATAATGAGTATAGTCATTAAGGAAGAAGCAAAATGTAATTTGAAAGTTATTGCATGAAAAATAGTCATGGTAACAATAAGAGGAGCTTAATTCACATGAGGTGAATAGAATGTCTTATTATTTCAGAATTAAACCAGTTCACATTTGTAAGGAATGCAAACCATGATGAATGACTCCTTTGACTAACGTATTTAAATGGATTTAGAGTTTTAATGGTGTTTCTACCTTTTTTATTCAATTAATATGGTAGGTTGTTTAGCCACACGTGTTAATTTCATGATCACTGTGTCAAAAAGTGTGTTTGGAGTCAAAAGAGGAGAATTGCTAAACAGAAATGGTGGGAGGCACTCTCTTATTTTGAATTCAACAATTAATATCAATAAGAAATGAAATTCAAGATGGAGCACTCCATTGTTTGTTAAATTGAATGAATTCATGTGATAGATGGTCCTACGACATTTTTTTCATAATGGGTATAGTCATTAAGGAAGAAGCAAAATGTAATTTGAAAGTTATTGCATGAAAAATAGTCTTGGTAAGAACAAGAGGAGCATAATTCACATGAGTTGATTAGAATATCTTATTATTTTAGAATTAAACCAGTTAACATTTGTACAGAATGCAAACAATGATGAATGATTCCTTTGACTGACGGATTGAAATTGATTGAGAGTTTTAATGGTATTTATACTTGTTTGATTCAATCAATATGGTTGGTTGTTTATCCACACGTGTTAATTTCATGATCAATGTATCCAAAAGTGTGCTTGGAGTCAAAAGAGGAGCATTGCTAAAGAGAAATGGTGGGAGGCACTCTCTTATTTTGAATTCAACAATTAATATCATTAAGAAATGAAATTCAAGATGGAGCTTTCCATTTTTTGTTAAATTGAATGAATTCATGTCATAGATGGTCCTAGGGCATTTTTTTCATAATGAGTATAGTCATTAAGGAAGAAGCAAAATGTAATTTGAAAGTTATTGCATGAAAAATAGTCTTGGTAACAATAAGAGGAGCTTAATTCACATGAGGTGAATAGAATGTCTTATTATTTCAGAATTAAACCAGTTCACATTTGTAAGGAATGCAAACCATGATGAATGACTCCTTTGACTAACGTATTTAAATGGATTTAGAGTTTTAATGGTGTTTCTACCTTTTTTATTCAATTAATATGGTAGGTTGTTTAGCCACACGTGTTAATTTCATGATCACTGTGTCAAAAAGTGTGTTTGGAGTCAAAAGAGGAGAATTGCTAAACAGAAATGGTGGGAGGCACTCTCTTATTTTGAATTCAACAATTAATATCAATAAGAAATGAAATTCAAGATGGAGCACTCCATTGTTTGTTAAATTGAATGAATTCATGTGATAGATGGTCCTACGACATTTTTTTCATAATGGGTATAGTCATTAAGGAAGAAGCAAAATGTAATTTGAAAGTTATTGCATGAAAAATAGTCTTGGTAAGAACAAGTGGAGCATAATTCACATGAGTTGATTAGAATATCTTATTATTTTAGAAATTAAACCAGTTAACATTTGTACAGAATGCAACAAATGATGAATGATTCCTTTGACTGACGGATTGAAATGGATTGAGAGTTTTTAATGGTATTTATACTTGTTTGATTCAATCAATATGGTTGGTTGTTTATCCACACGTGTTAATTTCATGATCAATGTATCCAAAAGTGTGCTTGGAGTCAAAAGACGAGCATTGCTAAAGAGAAATGGTGGGAGGCACTCTCTTATTTTGAATTCAACAATTAATATCAATAGGAAATGAAATTCAAGATGTAGAACTACATTGTTTGTGAAATTGAATGAATTCATGTGATAGATGGTCCTAGAGCATTTTTTTCATAATGAGTATAGTCATTACGGAAGAATCAAAATGTAATCTGAAAGTTATTGCATGACAAAAAGTCTTGGTAAGAATAAGAGGAGCTTAATTCACAGGAGGTGAATAGAATGTCTTATTATTTCAGAATTGAACGAGTTCACATTTGTACAGAATGCAAACCATGATGAATGACTCCTTTGACTAACGGATTTAAATGGATTTAGAGTTTTAATGGTGTTTCTACCTTTCTGATTCAATCAATATGGTAGGTTGTTTAGCCACACTTGTTAATTTCATGATCACTGTTTAAAAAAGTGTGTTTGGAGTCAAAAGAGGAGCATTGCTAAAGAGAAATGGTGGGAGGCACTCTCTTATTTTGAATTCAACAATTAATATCAATAAGAAATGAAATTCAAGATCAAGCACTCCATTGTTTGTTAAATTGAATGAATTCATGTGATAGATGGTCCTAGGGCATTTTCTTCATAATGAGTATAGTCATTAAGGATGAAGAAAATTGTAATTTGAAAGTTATTGCATGAAAAATAGTCTTGGTAAGAATAAGAGGAGCTTAATTCACATGAGGTGATTAGAATATCTTATTATTTTAGAATTAAACCAGTTAACATTTGTACGGAATGCAAACCATGATGAATGACTCCTTTGACTGACGGATTTAAATGGATTGAGAGTTTTAATGGTATTTATACTTGTTTGATTCAATCAATATGGTAGGTTGTTTAGCCACACGTGTTAATTTCATGATCAATGTATCAAAAACTGTGTTTGGAGTCAAAAGAGGAGCATTGCTAAAGAGAAATGGTGGGAGGCACTCTCTTATTTTGAATTCAACAATTAATATGATTAAGAAATGAAATTCAAGATCAAGCACTCCATTGTTTGTCAAATTGAATGAATTCATGTGATAGATAGTCCATGGGCATTTTCTTCATAATGAGTGTAGTCATTACGGAAGAAGCAAAATGTAATCTGAAAGTTATTGCATGAAAAATAGTCTTGGTAAGAATAAGAGGAGCTTAATTCACACAGGAGGTGAATAGAATATCTTATTATTTCATAATTAAACCAGTTCACATTTGTACGGAATGCAATCCATGATGAATGACTCCTTTGACTTACGGATTTAAATGGATTTAGACTTTTAATGGTGTTTCTACTTGTTTGATTCAATCAATATGGTAGGTTGTTTAGCCACACGTGTTAATTTCACGATCACTGTTTAAAAAAGTGTGTTTGGAGTCAAAAGAGGAGCATTGCTAAATAGAAATGGTGGGAGGCACTCTCTTATTTTGAATTCAACAATTAATATCATTAAGAAATGAAATTCAAGATCAAGCACTCAATTGTTTGTCAAATTGAATGAATTCATGTGATAGATAGTCCATGGGCATTTTCTTCATAATGAGTTATTAAGGAAGAAGCAAAATGTAATTTGAAAGTTATTGCATGAAAAATAGTCTTGGTAGGAATAAGAGGAGCATAATTCACGTGAGTTGATTAGAATATCTTATTATTTTAGAATTAAACCAGTTAACATTTGTACGGAATGCAAACTATGATGAATGATTCCTTTGACTGACGGATTTAAATGGATTTAGAGTTTTAATGGTGTTTATAATTGTTTGATTCAATCAATATGGTAGGTTGTTTAGCCACACGTGTTAATTTCATGATCAATGTATCCAAAAGTGTGCTTGGAGTCAAAAGAGGACCATTGCTAAAGTGAAATGGTGGGAGGCACTCTCTTATTTTGAATTCAACAATTAATATCATTAAGAAATGAAATTCAAGATCAAGCACTCCATTGTTTGTCAAATTGAATGAATTCATGTGATAGATAGTCCATGGGCATTTTCTTCATAATGAGTGTAGTCATTACGGAAGAAGCAAAATGTAATCTGAAAGTTATTGCATGAAAAATAGTCTTGGTAAGAATAAGAGGAGCTTAATTCACAGGAGGTGAATAGAATATCTTATTATTTCATAATTAAACCAGTTCACATTTGTACGGAATGCAATCCATGATGAATGACTCCTTTGACTTACGGATTTAAATGGATTTAGACTTTTAATGGTGTTTCTACTTGTTTGATTCAATCAATATGGTAGGTTGTTTAGCCACACGTGTTAATTTCACGATCACTGTTTAAAAAAGTGTGTTTGGAGTCAAAAGAGGAGCATTGCTAAATAGAAATGGTGGGAGCCACTCTCTTATTTTGAATTCAACAATTAATATCATTAAGAAATGAAATTCAAGATCAAGCACTCAATTGTTTGTCAAATTGAATGAATTCATGTGATAGATAGTCCATGGGCATTTTCTTCATAATGAGTATAGTCATTAAGGAAGAAGCAAAATGTAATTTGAAAGTTATTGCAAGAAAAATAGTCTTGGTAAGAATAAGAGGAGCTTAATTCACATGAGGTGAATAGAATGTCTTATTATTTCAGAATTGAACCAGTTCACATTTGTACGGAATGCAAACCATGATGAATGACTCCTTTCACTAACGGATTTAAATGGATTTAGTTTTTTAATGGTGTTTCTACTTTTTTGATTTAATCAATATGGTAGGTTGTTTGGCCACACGTGTTAATTTCATGATCATTGTGTCAAAAAGTGTGTTTGGGGTCAAAAGAGGAGCATTGCTAAAGAGAAATGGTGGGAGGCACTCTCTTATTTTGAATTCAACAATTAATATCAATAAGAAATGAAATTCAAGATGAAGCACTCCATTGTTTGTTAAATTGAATGAATTCATGTGATAGATGGTCCTAGGGCATTTTTTTCACAATGAGTATAGTCATTAAGGAAAAAGAAAAATGTAATTTGAAAGTTATTGCATGAAAAATAGTCTTGGTAGGAATAAGAGGAGCATAATTCACGTGAGTTGATTAGAATATCTTATTATTTTAGAATTAAACCAGTTAACATTTGTACGGAATGCAAACTATGATGAATGATTCCTTTGACTGACGGATTTAAATGGATTTAGAGTTTTAATGGTGTTTATAATTGTTTGATTCAATCAATATGGTAGGTTGTTTAGCCACACGTGTTAATTTCATGATCAATGTATCCAAAAGTGTGCTTGGAGTCAAAAGAGGACCATTGCTAAAGAGAAATGGTGGGAGGCACTCTCTTATTTTGAATTCAACAATTAATATCATTAAGAAATGAAATTCAAGATCAAGCACTCCATTGTTTGTCAAATTGAATGAATTCATGTGATAGATAGTCCATGGGCATTTTCTTCATAATGAGTATAGTCATTACGGAAGAAGCAAAATGTAATCTGAAAGTTATTGCATGAAAAAATAGTCTTGGTAAGAATAAGAGGAGCTTAATTCACAGGAGGTGAATAGAATGTCTTATTATTTCAGAATTGAACGAGTTCGCATTTGTACGGAAATGCAAACCATGATGAATGACTCCTTTGACTAACGGATTTAAATGGATTTAGTGTTTTAATGGCGTTTCTACTTTTTTGATTCAATTAATATGGTAGGTTCGTTAGCCACACGTGTTAATTTCATGATAACTGTGTCAAAAAGTGTGTTTGGAGTCAAAAGAGGAGCAATGCTAGAGAGAAATGGTGGGAGGCACTCTCTTATTTTGAATTCAACAATTAATATCAATAAGAAATGAAATTCAAGATGAAGTAGTCCATTGTTTGTTAAATTGAATGAATTCATGTGATAGATGGTCCTAGGGCATTTTTTTCATAATGAGTATAGTCATTAAGGAAGAAACAAAATGTAATTTGAAAGTTATTGCATGAAAAATAGTCTTGGTAAGAATCAGAGGAGCATAATTCACATGAGTTGATTAGAATATCTTATTATTTTAGAATTAAACCAGTTAACATTTGTACGGAATGCAAAACTATGATGAATGATTCCTTTGACTGACGAATTTAAATGGATTTTAGAGTTTTAATGGTGTTTTATAATTGTTTGATTCAATCAATATGGTAGGTTGTTTAGCCCACACGTGTTAATTTCATGATCAATGTATCAAAAACTGTGTTTGGAGTCAAAAGAGGACCATTGCTAAAGAGAAATGGTGGGAGGCACTCTCTTATTTTGAATTCAACAATTAATATCATTAAGAAATGAAATTCAAGATCAAGCACTCCATTGTTTGTCAAATTGAATGAATTCATGTGATAGATAGTCCATGGGCATTTTCTTCATAATGAGTATAGTCATTAAGGAAGAAGCAAAATGTAATCTGAAAGTTATTGCATGAAAAATAGTCTTTGTAAGAATAAGAGGAGCTTAATTCACAGGAGGTGAATAGAATGTCTTATTATTTCAGAATTGAACGAGTTCGCATTTGTACGGAATGCAAACCATGATGAATGACTCCTTTGACTAATGGATTTAAATTGATTTAGTGTTTTAATGGCGTTTCTACTTTTTTGATTCAATTAATATGGTAGGTTCGTTAGCCACACGTGTTAATTTCATGATAACTGTGTCAAAAAGTGTGTTTGGAGTCAAAAGAGGAGCAATGCTAGAGAGAAATGGTGGGAGGCACTCTCTTATTTTGAATTCAACAATTAATATCAATAAGAAATGAAATTCAAGATGAAGTAGTCCATTGTTTGTTAAATTGAATGAATTCATGTGATAGATGGTCCTAGGGCATTTTTTTCATAATGAGTATAGTCATTAAGGAAGAAACAAAATGTAATTTGAAAGTTATTGCATGAAAAATAGTCTTGGTAAGAATCAGAGGAGCATAATTCACATGAGTTGATTAGAATATCTTATTATTTTAGAATTAAACCAGTTAACATTTGTACGGAATGCAAACTATGATGAATGATTCCTTTGACTGACGAATTTAAATGGATTTAGAGTTTTAATGGTGTTTATAATTGTTTGATTCAATCAATATGGTAGGTTGTTTAGCCACACGTGTTAATTTCATGATCAATGTATCAAAAACTGTGTTTGGAGTCAAAAGAGGACCATTGCTAAAGAGAAATGGTGGGAGGCACTCTCTTATTTTGAATTCAACAATTAATATCATTAAGAAATGAAATTCAAGATCAAGCACTCCATTGTTTGTCAAATTGAATGAATTCATGTGATAGATAGTCCATGGGCATTTTCTTCATAATGAGTATAGTCATTAAGGAAGAAGCAAAATGTAATCTGAAAGTTATTGCATGAAAAATAGTCTTTGTAAGAATAAGAGGAGCTTAATTCACAGGAGGTGAATAGAATGTCTTATTATTTCAGAATTGAAACGAGTTCGCATTTGTACGGAATGCAAACCATGATGAATGACTCCTTTGACTAATGGATTTAAATGGATTTAGTGTTTTAATGGCGTTTCTACTTTTTTGATTCAAATAAATATGGTAGGTTCGTTAGCCACACGTGTTAATTTCATGATACTGTGTGTGTCAAAAAGTGTGTTTGGAGTCAAAAGAGGAGCAATGCTAGAGAGAAATGGTGGGAGGCACTCTCTTATTTTGAATTCAACAATTAATATCAATAAGAAATGAAATTCAAGATGAAGTAGTCCATTGTTTGTTAAATTGAATGAATTCATGTGATAGATGGTCCTAGGGCATTTTTTTCATAATGAGTATAGTCATTAAGGAAGAAGCAAAATGTAATTTGAAAGTTATTGCATGAAAAATAGTCTTGGTAAGAATAAGAGGAGCATAATTCACATGAGTTGATTAGAATATCTTATTATTTTAGAATTAAACCAGTTAACATTTGTACGGAATGCAAACTATGATGAATGATTCCTTTGACTGACGAATTTAAATGGATTTAGAGTTTTAATGGTGTTTATAATTGTTTGATTCAATCAATATGGTAGGTTGTTTAGCCACACGTGTTAATTTCATGATCAATGTATCAAAAAAATGTGTTTGGAGTCAAAAGAGGACCATTGCTAAAGAGAAATGGTGGGAGGCACTCTCTCTTATTTTTGAATTCAACAATTAATATCATTAAGAAATGAAATTCAAGATCAAGCACTCCATTGTTTGTCAAATTGAATGAATTCATGTGATAGATAGTCCATGGGCATTTTCTTCATAATGAGTATAGTCATTACGGAAGAAGCAAAATGTAATCTGAAAGTTATTGCATGAAAAATAGTCTTTGTAAGAATAAGAGGAGCTTAATTCACAGGAGGTTAATAGAATGTCTTATTGTTTCAGAATTAAAACAGTTCACATTTGTACGGAATGCAATCCATGATGAATGACTCCTTTGACTTACGGATTTAAATTGATTTAGAGTTTTCATGGTGTTTCTACTTGTTTGATTCAATCAATATGGTAGGTTGTTTAGCCACACGTGTTAATTTCATGATCACTGTTTAAAAAAGTGTGTTTGTAGTCAAAAGAGGAGCATTGCTAAAGAGAAATGGTGGGAGGCACTCTCTTATTTTGAATTCAACAATTAATATCATTAAGAAATGAAATTCAAGATCAAGCACTCCATTGTTTGTTAAATTGAATGAATTCATGTGATAGATAGTCCATGGGCATTTTCTTCATAATGAGTATAGTCATTAAGGAATAAGCAAAATGTAATTTGAAAGTTATTGCATGAAAAATAGTCTTGGTAACAATAAAAGGAGCTTAATTCACATGAGGTGAATAGAATGTCTTATTATTTTAGAATTAAACTAGTTCACATTTGTAAGGAATGCAAACCATGATGAATGACTCCTTTGACTAACGTATTTAAATGGATTTAGAGTTTTAATGGTGTTTCTACCTTTTTGATTCAATCAATATGGTAGGTTGTTTAGCCACACGTGTTAATTTCATGATCACTGTGTCAAAAAATGTGTTTGGAGTCAAAAGAGGAGCATTGCTAAAAAGAAATGGTGGGAGGCACTCTCTTATTTTGAATTCAACAATTAATATCAATAAGAAATGAAATTCAAGATGAATTACTCCATTGTTTGTTAAATTGAATGAATTCATGTGATAGATGGTCCTAGGGCATTTTTTTCATAATGAGTATAGTCATTAAGGAAGAAACAAAATGTAATTTGAAAGTTATTGCACAAAAAATAGTCTTGGTAAGAATAAGAGGAGCATAATTCACATGAGTTGATTAGAATATCTTATTATTTTAGAATTAAACTAGTTAACATTTGTACGGAATGCAAACTATGATGAATGATTCCTTTGACTGACGGATTTAAATGTATTTAGAGTTTTAATGGTGTTTATAATTGTTTGATTCAATCAATATGGTAGGTTGTTTAGCCACACGTGTTAATTTCATGATCAATGTATCCAAAAGTGTGCTTGGAGTCAAAAGAGGAGCAGTGCTAAAGAGAAATGGTGGGAGGCACTCTCTTATTTTGAATTCAACAATTAATATCAATAAGAAATGAAATTCAAGATGGAGCACTCCATTGTTTGTTAAATTGAATGAATTCATGTGATAGATGGTCCTAGGGCATTTTCTTCATAATGAGTATAGTCATTAAGGATGAAGAAAATTGTAATTTGAAAGTTATTGCATGAAAAATAGTCTTGGTAAGAATAAGAGGAGCTTAATTCACATGAGGTGATTAGAATATCTTATTATTTTAGAATTAAACCAGTTAACATTTGTACGGAATGCAAACCATGATGAATGACTCCTTTGACTGACGGATTTAAATGGATTGAGAGTTTTAATGGTATTTATACTTGTTTGATTCAATCAATATGGTAGGTTGTTTAGCCACACTTGTTAATTTCATGATCAAAGTATCAAAAACTGTGTTTGGAGTCAAAAGAGGAGCATTGCTAAAGAGAAATGGTGGGAGGCACTCTCTTATTTTGAATTCAACAATTAATATCATTAAGAAATGAAATTCAAGATCAAGCACTCCATTGTTTGTCAAATTGAATGAATTCATGTGATAGATAGTCCATGGGCATTTTCTTCATAATGAGTGTAGTCATTACGGAAGAAGCAAAATGTAATCTGAAAGTTATTGCATGAAAAATAGTCTTGGTAAGAATAAGAGGAGCTTAATTCACAGGAGGTGAATAGAATATCTTATTATTTCATAATTAAACCAGTTCACATTTGTACGGAATGCAATCCATGATGAATGACTCCTTTGACTTACGGATTTAAATGGATTTAGACTTTTAATGGTGTTTCTACTTGTTTGATTCAATCAATATGGTAGGTTGTTTAGCCACACGTGTTAATTTCACGATCACTGTTTAAAAAAGTGTGTTTGGAGTCAAAAGAGGAGCATTGCTAAATAGAAATGGTGGGAGCCACTCTCTTATTTTGAATTCAACAATTAATATCATTAAGAAATGAAATTCAAGATCAAGCACTCAATTGTTTGTCAAATTGAATGAATTCATGTGATAGATAGTCCATGGGCATTTTCTTCATAATGAGTATAGTCATTAAGGAAGAAGCAAAATGTAATTTGAAAGTTATTGCAAGAAAAATAGTCTTGGTAAGAATAAGAGGAGCTTAATTCACATGAGGTGAATAGAATGTCTTATTATTTCAGAATTGAACCAGTTCACATTTCTACGGAATGCAAACCATGATGAATGACTCCTTTCACTAACGGATTTAAATGGATTTAGTTTTTTAATGGTGTTTCTACTTTTTTGATTTAATCAATATGGTAGGTTGTTTGGCCACACGTGTTAATTTCATGATCATTGTGTCAAAAAGTGTGTTTGGAGTCAAAAGAGGAGCATTGCTAAAGAGAAATGGTGGGAGGCACTCTCTTATTTTGAATTCAACAATTAATATCAATAAGAAATGAAATTCAAGATGAAGCACTCCATTGTTTGTTAAATTGAATGAATTCATGTGATAGATGGTCCTAGGGCATTTTTTTCACAATGAGTATAGTCATTAAGGAAAAAGAAAAATGTAATTTGAAAGTTATTGCATGAAAAATAGTCTTGGTAAGAATAAGAGGAGCATAATTCACGTGAGTTGATTAGAATATCTTATTATTTTAGAATTAAACCAGTTAACATTTGTACGGAATGCAAACTATGATGAATGATTCCTTTGACTGACGGATTTAAATGGATTTAGAGTTTTAATGGTGTTTATAATTGTTTGATTCAATCAATATGGTAGGTTGTTTAGCCACACGTGTTAATTTCATGATCAATGTATCCAAAAGTGTGTGCTTGGAGTCAAAAGAGGACCATTGCTAAAGAGAAATGGTGGGAGGCACTCTCTTATTTTGAATTCAACAATTAATATCATTAAGAAATGAAATTCAAGATCAAGCACTCCATTGTTTGTCAAATTGAATGAATTCATGTGATAGATAGTCCATGGGCATTTTCTTCATAATGAGTATAGTCATTACGGAAGAAGCAAAATGTAATCTGAAAGTTATTGCATGAAAAATAGTCTTGGTAAGAATAAGAGGAGCTTAATTCACAGGAGGTGAATAGAATGTCTTATTATTTCAGAATTGAACGAGTTCGCATTTGTACGGAATGCAAACCATGATGAATGACTCCTTTGACTAACGGATTTAAATGGATTTAGTGTTTTAATGGCGTTTCTACTTTTTTGATTCAATTAATATGGTAGGTTCGTTAGCCACACGTGTTAATTTCATGATAACTGTGTCAAAAAGTGTGTTTGGAGTCAAAAGAGGAGCAATGCTAGAGAGAAATGGTGGGAGGCACTCTCTTATTTTGAATTCAACAATTAATATCAATAAGAAATGAAATTCAAGATGAAGTAGTCCATTGTTTGTTAAATTGAATGAATTCATGTGATAGATGGTCCTAGGGCATTTTTTTCATAATGAGTATAGTCATTAAGGAAGAAACAAAATGTAATTTGAAAGTTATTGCATGAAAAATAGTCTTGGTAAGAATCAGAGGAGCATAATTCACATGAGTTGATTAGAATATCTTATTATTTTAGAATTAAACCAGTTAACATTTGTACGGAATGCAAACTATGATGAATGATTCCTTTGACTGACGAATTTAAATGGATTTAGAGTTTTAATGGTGTTTATAATTGTTTGATTCAATCAATATGGTAGGTTGTTTAGCCACACGTGTTAATTTCATGATCAATGTATCAAAAACTGTGTTTGGAGTCAAAAGAGGACCATTGCTAAAGAGAAATGGTGGGAGGCACTCTCTTATTTTGAATTCAACAATTAATATCATTAAGAAATGAAATTCAAGATCAAGCACTCCATTGTTTGTCAAAGTGAATGAATTCATGTGATAGATAGTCCATGGGCATTTTCTTCATAATGAGTATAGTCATTAAGGAAGAAGCAAAATGTAATCTGAAAGTTATTGCATGAAAAATAGTCTTTGTAAGAATAAGAGGAGCTTAATTCACAGGAGGTGAATAGAATGTCTTATTATTTCATAATTGAACGAGTTCGCATTTGTACGGAATGCAAACCATGATGAATGACTCCTTTGACTAATGGATTTAAATGGATTTAGTGTTTTAATGGCGTTTCTACTTTTTTGATTCAATTAATATGGTAGGTTCGTTAGCCACACGTGTTAATTTCATGATAACTGTGTCAAAAAGTGTGTTTGGAGTCAAAAGAGGAGCAATGGTAGAGAGAAATGGTGGGAGGCACTCTCTTATTTTGAATTCAACAATTAATATCAATAAGAAATGAAATTCAAGATGAAGTAGTCCATTGTTTGTTAAATTGAATGAATTCATGTGATAAATGGTCCTAGGGCATTTTTTCATAATGAGTATAGTCATTAAGGAAGAAGCAAAATGTAATTTGAAAGTTATTGCATGAAAAATAGTCTTGGTAAGAATAAGAGGAGCATAATTCACATGAGTTGATTAGAATATCTTATTATTTTAGAATTAAACCAGTTAACATTTGTACGGAATGCAAACTATGATGAAGATGATTCCTTTGACTGACGAATTTAAATGGATTTAGAGTTTTAATGGTGTTTATAATTGTTTGATTCAATCAATATGGTAGGTTGTTTAGCCACACGTGTTAATTTCATGATCAATGTATCAAAAACTGTGTTTGGAGTCAAAAGAGGACCATTGCTAAAGAGAAATGGTGGGAGGCACTCTCTTATTTTGAATTCAACAATTAATATCATTAAGAAATTAAATTCAAGATCAAGCACTCCATTGTTTGTCAAATTGAATGAATTCATGTGATAGATAGTCCATGGGCATTTTCTTCATAATGAGTATAGTCATTACGGAAGAAGCAAAATGTAATCTGAAAGTTATTGCATGAAAAATAGTCTTTGTAAGAATAAGAGGAGCTTAATTCACAGGAGGTGAATAGAATGTCTTATTGTTTCAGAATTAAAACAGTTCACATTTGTACGGAATGCAATCCATGATGAATGACTCCTTTGACTTACGGATTTAAATTGATTTAGAGTTTTCATGGTGTTTCTACTTGTTTGATTCAATCAATATGGTAGGTTGTTTAGCCACACGTGTTAATTTCATGATCACTGTTTAAAAAAGTGTGTTTGGAGTCAAAAGAGGAGCATTGCTAAAGAGAAATGGTGGGAGGCACTCTCTTATTTTGAATTCAACAATTAATATCATTAAGAAATGAAATTCAAGATCAAGCACTCCATTGTTTGTTAAATTGAATGAATTCATGTGATAGATAGTCCATGGGCATTTTCTTCATAATGAGTATAGTCATTAAGGAATAAGCAAAATGTAATTTGAAAGTTATTGCATGAAAAATAGTCTTGGTAACAATAAAAGGAGCTTAATTCACATGAGGTGAATAGAATGTCTTATTATTTTAGAATTAAACTAGTTCACATTTGTAAGGAATGCAAACCATGATGAATGACTCCTTTGACTAACGTATTTAAATGGATTTAGAGTTTTAATGGTGTTTCTACCTTTTTGATTCAATCAATATGGTAGGTTGTTTAGCCACACGTGTTAATTTCATGATCACTGTGTCAAAAAGTGTGTTTGGAGTCAAAAGAGGAGCATTGCTAAAAAGAAATGGTGGGAGGCACTCTCTTATTTTGAATTCAACAATTAATATCAATAAGAAATGAAATTCAAGATGAATTACTCCATTGTTTGTTAAATTGAATGAATTCATGTGATAGATGGTCCTAGGGCATTTTTTTCATAATGAGTATAGTCATTAAGGAAGAACAAAATTGTAATTTGAAAGTTATTGCACAAAAAATAGTCTTGGTAAGAATAAGAGGAGCATAATTCACATGAGTTGATTAGAATATCTTATTATTTTAGAATTAAACTAGTTAACATTTGTACGGAATGCAAACTATGATGAATGATTCCTTTGACTGACGGATTTAAATGTATTTAGAGTTTTAATGGTGTTTATAATTGTTTGATTCAATCAATATGGTAGGTTGTTTAGCCACACGTGTGTTAATTTCATGATCAATGTATCCAAAAGTGTGCTTGGAGTCAAAAGAGGAGCAGTGCTAAAGAGAAATGGTGGGAGGCACTCTCTTATTTTGAATTCAACAATTAATATCAATAAGAAATGAAATTCAAGATGGAGCACTCCATTGTTTGTTAAATTGAATGAATTCATGTGATAGATGGTCCTAGGGCATTTTTTTCATAATGAGTATAGTCATTAAGGAAGAAGAAAAATTTAATTTGAAAGTTATTGCATGAAAAATAGTCTTGGTAAGAATAAGAGGAGCATAATTCACATGAGTTGATTAGAATATCTTATTATTTTAGAATTAAACCAGTTAACATTTGTACGGAATGCAAACTATGATGAATGAGTCCTTTGACTGACGGTTTTAAATGGATTGAGAGTTTTAATGGTATTTATACTTGTTTGATTCAATCAATATGGTAGGTTGTTTAGCCACACGTGTGAATTTTATGATCAATGTATCAAAAAGTGTGTTCGGAGTCAAAAGAGGAGCATTGCTAAAGAGAAATGGTGGGAGGCACTCTCTTATTTTGAATTCAACAATTAATATCATTAAGAAATGAAATTCAAGATCAAGCACTCCATTGTTTGTTAAATTGAATGAATTCATGTGATAGATAGTCCATGGGCATTTTCTTCATAATGAGTATAGTCATTAAGGAAGAAGCAAAATGTAATTTGAAAGTTATTGCATGAAAAATAGTCATGGTAACAATAAGAGGAGCTTAATTCACATGAGGTGAATAGAATGTCTTATTATTTCAGAATTAAACCAGTTCACATTTGTAAGGAATGCAAACCATGATGAATGACTCCTTTGACTAACGTATTTAAATGGATTTTAGAGTTTTAATGGTGTTTTTCTACCTTTTTTTATTCAATTAATATGGTAGGTTGTTTAGCCACACGTGTTTAATTTCATGATCACTGTGTCAAAAAGTGTGTTTGGAGTCAAAAGAGGAGAATTGCTAAACAGAAATGGTGGGAGGCACTCTCTTATTTTGAATTCAACAATTAATATCAATAAGAAATGAAATTCAAGATGGAGCACTCCATTGTTTGTTAAATTGAATGAATTCATGTGATAGATGGTCCTACGACATTTTTTTCATAATGGGTATAGTCATTAAGGAAGAAGCAAAATGTAATTTGAAAGTTATTGCATGAAAAATAGTCTTGGTAAGAACAAGAGGAGCATAATTCACATGAGTTGATTAGAATATCTTATTATTTTAGAATTAAACCAGTTAACATTTGTACAGAATGCAAACAATGATGAATGATTCCTTTGACTGACGGATTGAAATGGATTGAGAGTTTTAATGGTATTTATACTTGTTTGATTCAATCAATATGGTTGGTTGTTTATCCACACGTGTTAATTTCATGATCAATGTATCCAAAAGTGTGCTTGGAGTCAAAAGACGAGCATTGCTAAAGAGAAATGGTGGGAGGCACTCTCTTATTTTGAATTCAACAATTAATATCAATAGGAAATGAAATTCAAGATGTAGAACTACATTGTTTGTTAAATTGAATGAATTCATGTGATAGATGGTCCTAGAGCATTTTTTTCATAATGAGTATAGTCATTACGGAAGAATCAAAATGTAATCTGAAAGTTATTGCATGACAAAAAGTCTTGGTAAGAATAAGAGGAGCTTAATTCACAGGAGGTGAATAGAATGTCTTATTATTTCAGAATTGAACGAGTTCACATTTGTACGGAATGCAAACCATGATGAATGACTCCTTTGACTAACGGATTTAAATGGATTTAGAGTTTTAATGGTGTTTCTACCTTTCTGATTCAATCAATATGGTAGGTTGTTTAGCCACACTTGTTAATTTCATGATCACTGTTTAAAAAAGTGTGTTTGGAGTCAAAAGAGGAGCATTGCTAAAGAGAAATGGTGGGAGGCACTCTCTTATTTTGAATTCAACAATTAATATCAATAAGAAATGAAATTCAAGATCAAGCACTCCATTGTTTGTTAAATTGAATGAATTCATGTGATAGATGGTCCTAGGGCATTTTCTTCATAATGAGTATAGTCATTAAGGATGAAGAAAATTGTAATTTGAAAGTTATTGCATGAAAAATAGTCTTGGTAAGAATAAGAGGAGCTTAATTCACATGAGGTGATTAGAATATCTTATTATTTTAGAATTAAACCAGTTAACATTTGTACGGAATGCAAACCATGATGAATGACTCCTTTGACTGACGGATTTAAATGGATTGAGAGTTTTAATGGTATTTATACTTGTTTGATTCAATCAATATGGTAGGTTGTTTAGCCACACGTGTTAATTTCATGATCAATGTATCAAAAACTGTGTTTGGAGTCAAAAGAGGAGCATTGCTAAAGAGAAATGGTGGGAGGCACTCTCTTATTTTGAATTCAACAATTAATATGATTAAGAAATGAAATTCAAGATCAAGCACTCCATTGTTTGTCAAATTGAATGAATTCATGTGATAGATAGTCCATGGGCATTTTCTTCATAATGAGTGTAGTCATTACGGAAGAAGCAAAATGTAATCTGAAAGTTATTGCATGAAAAATAGTCTTGGTAAGAATAAGAGGAGCTTAATTCACAGGAGGTGAATAGAATATCTTATTATTTCATAATTAAACCAGTTCACATTTGTACGGAATGCAATCCATGATGAATGACTCCTTTGACTTACGGATTTAAATGGATTTAGACTTTTAATGGTGTTTCTACTTGTTTGATTCAATCAATATGGTAGGTTGTTTAGCTACACGTGTTAATTTCACGATCACTGTTTAAAAAAGTGTGTTTGGAGTCAAAAGAGGAGCATTGCTAAATAGAAATGGTGGGAGGCACTCTCTTATTTTGAATTCAACAATTAATATCATTAAGAAATGAAATTCAAGATCAAGCACTCAATTGTTTGTCAAATTGAATGAATTCATGTGATAGATAGTCCATGGGCATTTTCTTCATAATGAGTATAGTCATTAAGGAAGAAGCAAAATGTAATTTGAAAGTTATTGCAAGCAAAATAGTCTTGGTAAGAATAAGAGGAGCTTAATTCACATGAGGTGAATAGAATGTCTTATTATTTCAGAATTGAACCAGTTCACATTTGTACGGAATGCAAACCATGATGAATGACTCCTTTCACTAACGGATTTAAATGGATTTAGTTTTTTAATGGTGTTTCTACTTTTTTGATTTAATCAATATGGTAGGTTGTTTGGCCACACGTGTTAATTTCATGATCATTGTGTCAAAAAGTGTGTTTGGAGTCAAAAGAGGAGCATTGCTAAAGAGAAATGGTGGGAGGCACTCCCTTATTTTGAATTCAACAATTAATATCAATAAGAAATGAAATTCAAGATGAAGCACTCTATTGTTTGTTAAATTGAATGAATTCATGTGATAGATGGTCCTAGGGCATTTTTTTCACAATGAGTATAGTCATTAAGGAAAAAGAAAAATGTAATTTGAAAGTTATTGCATGAAAAAAAATAGTCTTGGTAGGAATAAGAGGAGCATAATTTCACGTGAGTTGATTAGAATATCTTATTATTTTAGAATTAAACCAGTTAACATTTGTACGGAATGCAAACTATGATGAATGATTCCTTTGACTGACGGATTTAAATGGATTTAGAGTTTTAATGGTGTTTTTATAATTGTTTGATTCAATCAATATGGTAGGTTGTTTAGCCACACGTGTTAATTTTCATGATCAATGTATCCAAAAGTGTGCTTGGAGTCAAAAGAGGACCATTGCTAAAGAGAAATGGTGGGAGGCACTCTCTTATTTTGAATTCAACAATTAATATCATTAAGAAATGAAATTCAAGATCAAGCACTCCATTGTTTGTCAAATTGAATGAATTCATGTGATAGATAGTCCATGGGCATTTTCTTCATAATGAGTATAGTCATTACGGAAGAAGCAAAATGTAATCTGAAAGTTATTGCATGAAAAATAGTCTTGGTAAGAATAAGAGGAGCTTAATTCACAGGAGGTGAATAGAATGTCTTATTATTTCAGGATTGAACGAGTTCGCATTTGTACGGAATGCAAACCATGATGAATGACTCCTTTGACTAACGGATTTAAATGGATTTAGTGTTTTAATGGCGTTTCTACTTTTTTGATTCAATTAATATGGTAGGTTCGTTAGCCACACGTGTTCATTTCATGATAACTGTGTCAAAAAGTGTGTTTGGAGTCAAAAGAGGAGCAATCGTAGAGAGAAATGGTGGGAGGCACTCTCTTATTTTGAATTCAACAATTAATATCAATAAGAAATGAAATTCAAGATGAAGTAGTCCATTGTTTGTTAAATTGAATGAATTCATGTGATAGATGGTCCTAGGGCATTTTTTTCATAATGAGTATAGTCATTAAGGAAGAAGCAAAATGTAATTTGAAAGTTATTGCATGAAAAATAGTCTTGGTAAGAATAAGAGGAGCATAATTCACATGAGTTGATTAGAATATCCTATTATTTTAGAATTAAACCAGTTAACATTTGTACGGAATGCAAACTATGATGAATGATTCCTTTGACTGACGAATTTAAATGGATTTAGAGTTTTAATGGTGTTTATAATTGTTTGATTCAGTCAATATGGTAGGTTGTTTAGCCACACGTGTTAATTTCATGATCAATGTATCAAAAATTGTGTTTGGAGTCAAAAGAGGACCATTGCTAAAGAGAAATGGTGGGAGGCACTCTCTTATTTTGAATTCAACAATTAATATCATTAAGAAATGAAATTCAAGATCAAGCGCTCCATTGTTTGTCAAATTGAATGAATTCATGTGATAGATAGTCCATGGGCATTTTCTTCATAATGAGTATAGTCGTTAAGGAAGAAGCAAAATGTAATCTGAAAGTTATTGCATGAAAAATAGTCTTGGTAAGAATAAGATGAGCTTAATTCACAGGAGGTGAATAGAATGTCTTATTATTTCATAATTGAACGAGTTCGCATTTGTACGGAATGCAAACCATGATGAATGACTCCTTTGACTAATGGATTTAAATGGATTTAGTGTTTTAATGGCGTTTCTACTTTTTTGATTCAATTAATATGGTAGGTTCGTTAGCCACACGTGTTAATTTCATGGTAACTGTGTCAAAAAGTGTGTTTGGAGTCAAAAGAGGAGCAATGCTAGAGAGAAATGGTGGGAGGCACTCTCTTATTTTGAATTCAACAATTAATATCAATAAGAAATGAAATTCAAGATGAAGTAGTCCATTGTTTGTTAAATTGAATGAATTCATGTGATAAATGGTCCTAGGGCATTTTTTTCATAATGAGTATAGTCATTAAGGAAGAAGCAAAATGTAATTTGAAAGTTATTGCATGAAAAATAGTCTTGGTAGGAATAAGAGGAGCATAATTCACGTGAGTTGATTAGAATATCTTATTATTTTAGAATTAAACCAGTTTAACATTTGTACGGAATGCAAAACTATGATGAATGATTCCTTTGACTGACGGATTTAAATGGATTTAGAGTTTTAATGGTGTTTATAATTGTTTGATTCAATCAATATGGTAGGTTGTTTAGCCACACGTGTTAATTTCATGATCAATGTATCCAAAAGTGTGCTTGGAGTCAAAAGAGGACCATTGCTAAAGAGAAATGGTGGGAGGCACTCTCTTATTTTGAATTCAACAATTAATATCATTAAGAAATGAAATTCAAGATCAAGCACTCCATTGTTTGTCAAATTGAATGAATTCATGTGATAGATAGTCCATGGGCATTTTCTTCATAATGAGTATAGTCATTACGGAAGAAGCAAAATGTAATCTGAAAGTTATTGCATGAAAAATAGTCTTGGTAAGAATAAGAGGAGCTTAATTCACAGGAGGTGAATAGAATGTCTTATTATTTCAGGATTGAACGAGTTCGCATTTGTACGGAATGCAAACCATGATGAATGACTCCTTTGACTAACGGATTTCAATGGATTTAGTGTTTTAATGGCGTTTCTACTTTTTTGATTCAATTAATATGGTAGGTTCGTTAGCCACACGTGTTAATTTCATGATAACTGTGTCAAAAAGTGTGTTTGGAGTCAAAAGAGGAGCAATGGTAGAGAGAAATGGTGGGAGGCACTCTCTTATTTTGAATTCAACAATTAATATCAATAAGAAATGAAATTCAAGATGAAGTAGTCCATTGTTTGTTAAATTGAATGAATTCATGTGATAGATGGTCCTAGGGCATTTTTTTCATAATGAGTATAGTCATTAAGGAAGAAGAAGCAAAATGTAATTTGAAAGTTATTGCATGAAAAATAGTCTTGGTAAGAATAAGAGGAGCATAATTCACATGAGTTGATTAGAAATATCCTATTATTTTAGAATTTAAAACCAGTTAACATTTGTACGGAATGCAAACTATGATGAATGATTCCTTTGACTGACGAATTTAAATGGATTTAGAGTTTTAATGGTGTTTATAATTGTTTGATTCAATCAATATGGTAGGTTGTTTAGCCACACGTGTTAATTTCATGATCAATGTATCAAAAATTGTGTTTGGAGTCAAAAGAGGACCATTGCTAAAGAGAAATGGTGGGAGGCACTCTCTTATTTTGAATTCAACAATTAATATCATTAAGAAATGAAATTCAAGATCAAGCGCTCCATTGTTTGTCAAATTGAATGAATTCATGTGATAGATAGTCCATGGGCATTTTCTTCATAATGAGTATAGTCATTAAGGAAGAAGCAAAATGTAATCTGAAAGTTATTGCATGAAAAATAGTCTTGGTAAGAATAAGATGAGCTTAATTCACAGGAGGTGAATAGAATGTCTTATTATTTCATAATTGAACGAGTTCGCATTTGTACGGAATGCAAACCATGATGAATGACTCCTTTGACTAATGGATTTAAATGGATTTAGTGTTTTAATGGCGTTTCTACTTTTTTGATTCAATTAATATGGTAGGTTCGTTAGCCACACGTGTTAATTTCATGGTAACTGTGTCAAAAAGTGTGTTTGGAGTCAAAAGAGGAGCAATGCTAGAGAGAAATGGTGGGAGGCACTCTCTTATTTTGAATTCAACAATTAATATCAATAAGAAATGAAATTCAAGATGAAGTAGTCCATTGTTTGTTAAATTGAATGAATTCATGTGATAAATGGTCCTAGGGCATTTTTTTCATAATGAGTATAGTCATTAAGGAAGAAGCAAAATGTAATTTGAAAGTTATTGCATGAAAAATAGTCTTGGTAAGAATAAGAGGAGCATAATTCACATGAGTTGATTAGAATATCTTATTATTTTAGAATTAAACCAGTTAACATTTGTACGGAATGCAAACTATGATGAATGATTCCTTTGACTGACGAATTTAAATGGATTTAGAGTTTTAATGGTGTTTATAATTGTTTGATTCAATCAATATGGTAGGTTGTTTAGCCACACGTGTTAATTTCATGATCAATGTATCAAAAACTGTGTTTGGAGTCAAAAGAGGACCATTGCTAAAGAGAAATGGTGGGAGGCACTCTCTTATTTTGAATTCAACAATTAATATCATTAAGAAATGAAATTCAAGATCAAGCACTCCATTGTTTGTCAAATTGAATGAATTCATGTGATAGATAGTCCATGGGCATTTTCTTCATAATGAGTATAGTCATTACGTAAGAAGCAAAATGTAATCTGAAAGTTATTGCATGAAAAATAGTCTTTGTAAGAATAAGAGGAGCTTAATTCACAGGAGGTGAATAGAATGTCTTATTGTTTCAGAATTAAAACAGTTCACATTTGTACGGAATGCAATCCATGATGAATGACTCCTTTGACTTACGTATTTAAATTGATTTAGAGTTTTCTTGGTGTTTCTACTTGTTTGATTCAATCAATATGGTAGGTTGTTTAGCCACACGTGTTAATTTCACGATCACTGTTTAAAAAAGTGTGTTTGGAGTCAAAAGAGGAGCATTGCTAAAGAGAAATGGTGGGAGGCACTCTCTTATTTTGAATTCAACAATTAATATCATTAAGAAATGAAATTCAAGATCAAGCACTCCATTGTTTGTCAAATTGAATGAATTCATGTGATAGATAGTCCATGAGCATTTTCTTCATAATGAGTATAGTCATTACGGAAGAAGCAAAATGTAATCTGACAGTTATTGCATGAAAAATAGTCTTGGTAAGAATAAGAGGAGCTTAATTCACAGGAGGTGAATAGAATGTCTTATTATTTCATAATTAAACCAGTTCACATTTGTACGGAATGCAATCCATGATGAATGACTCCTTTGACTTACGGATTTAAATGGATTTAGACTTTTAATGGTGTTTCTACTTGTTTGATTCAATGAATATGGTAGGTTGTTTAGCCACACGTGTTACTTTCACGATCACTGTTTAAAAAAGTGTGTTTGGAGTCAAAAGAGGAGCATTGCTAAATAGAAATGGTGGGAGGCACTCTCTTATTTTGAATTCAATAATTAATATCATTAAGAAATGAAATTCAAGATCAAGCACTCCATTGTTTGTCAAATTGAATGAATTCATGTGATAGATAGTCCATGGGCATTTTCTTCATAATGAGTATAGTCATTAAGGAAGAAGCAAAATGTAATTTGAAAGTTATTGCAAGAAAAATAGTCTTGCTAAGAATAAGAGGAGCTTAATTCACATGAGGTGAATAGAATGTCTTATTATTTTAGAATTGAACCAGTTCACATTTGTACGGAATGCAAACCATGATGAATGACTCCTTTGACTCACGGATTTAAATGGATTTAGTTTTTTAATGGTGTTTCTACTTTTTTGATTCAATCAATATGGTAGGTTGTTTAGCCACACGTGTTAATTTCATGATCATTGTGTCAAAAAGTGTGTTTGGAGTCAAAAGAGGAGCATTGCTAAAGAGAAATGGTGGGAGGCACTCTCTTATTTTGAATTCAACAATTAATATCAATAAGAAATGAAATTCAAGATGAAGCACTCCATTGTTTGTTAAATTGAATGAATTCATGTGATAGATGGTCCAAGGGCATTTTTTTCACAATGAGTATAGTCATTAAGGAAAAAGAAAAATGTAATTTGAAAGTTATTGCATGAAAAATAGTCTTGGTAAGAATAAGAGGAGCATAATTCACGTGAGTTGATTAGAATATCTTATTATTTTAGAATTAAACCGGTTAACATTTGTACGGAATGCAAACTATGATGAATGATTCCTTTGACTGACAGATTTAAATGGATTTGGAGTTTTAATGGTGTTTATAATTGTTTGATTCAATCAATATGGTAGGTTGTTTAGCCACACGTGTTAATTTCATGATCAATGTATCCAAAAGTGTGCTTGGAGTCAAAAGAGGACCATTGCTAAAGAGAAATGGTGGGAGGCACTCTCTTATTTTGAATTCAACAATTAATATCATTAAGAAATGAAATTCAAGATCAACCACTCCATTGTTTGTCAAATTGAATGAATTCATGTGATAGATAGTCCATGGGCATTTTCTTCATAATGAGTATAGTCCTTACGGAAGAAGCAAAATGTAATCTGAAAGTTATTGCATGAAAAATAGTCTTGGTAAGAATAAGAGGAGCTTAATTCACAGGAGGTGAATAGAATGTCTTATTATTTCAGAATTGAACGAGTTCGCATTTGTACGGAATGCAAACCATGATGAATGACTCCTTTGACTAACGGATTTAAATGGATTTAGTGTTTTAATGGTGTTTCTACTTTTTTGATTCAATTAATATGGTAGGTTCGTTAGCCACACGTGTTAATTTCATGATAACTGTGTCAAAAAGTGTGTTTGGAGTCAAAAGAGGAGCAATGCTAGAGAGAAATGGTGGGAGGCACTCTCTTATTTTGAATTCAACAATTAATATCAATAAGAAATGAAATTCAAGATGAAGTAGTCCATTGTTTGTTAAATTGAATGAATTCATGTGATAGATGGTCCTAGGGCATTTTTTTCATAATGAGTATAGTCATTAAGGAAGAAGCAAAATGTAATTTGAAAGTTATTGCATGAAAAATAGTCTTGGTAAGAATAAGAGGAGCATAATTCACATGAGTTGATTAGAATATCTTATTATTTTAGAATTAAACCAGTTAACATTTGTACGGAATGCAAACTATGATGAATGAGTCCTTTGACTGACGGTTTTAAATGGATTGAGAGTTTTAATGGTATTTATACTTGTTTGATTCAATCAATATGGTAGGTTGTTTAGCCACACGTGTGAATTTTATGATCAATGTATCAAAAATTGTGTTTGGAGTCAAAAGAGGACCATTGCTAATGAGAAATGGTGGGAGGCACTCTCTTATTTTGAATTCAACAATTAATATCATTAAGAAATGAAATTCAAGATCAAGCACTCCATTGTTTGTCAAATTGAATGAATTCATGTGATAGATAGTCCATGGGCATTTTCTTCATAATGAGTATAGTCATTAAGGAAGAAGCAAAATGTAATCTGAAAGTTATTGCATGAAAAATAGTCTTGGTAAGAATAAGATGAGCTTAATTCACAGGAGGTGAATAGAATGTCTTATTATTTCAGAATTGAACGAGTTCGCATTTGTACGGAATGCAAACCATGATGAATGACTCCTTTGACTAATGGATTTAAATGGATTTAGTGTTTTAATGGCGTTTCTACTTTTTTGATTCAATTAATATGGTAGGTTCGTTAGCCACACGTGTTAATTTCATGATAACTGTGTCAAAAAGTGTGTTTGGAGTCAAAAGAGGAGCAATGCTAGAGAGAAATGGTGGGAGGCACTCTCTTATTTTGAATTCAACAATTAATATCAATAAGAAATGAAATTCAAGATGAAGTAGTCCATTGTTTGTTAAATTGAATGAATTCATGTGATAGATGGTCCTAGGGCATTTTTTTCATAATGAGTATAGTCATTAAGGAAGAAGCAAAATGTAATTTGAAAGTTATTGCATGAAAAATAGTCTTGGTAAGAATAAGAGGAGCATAATTCTCATGAGCTGATTAGAATATCTTATTATTTTAGAATTAAACCAGTTAACATTTGTACGGAATGCAAACTATGATGAATGATTCCTTTGACTGACGAATTTAAATGGATTTAGAGTTTTAATGGTGTTTATAATTGTTTGATTCAATCAATATGGTAGGTTGTTTAGCCACACGTGTTAATTTCATGATCAATGTATCAAAAACTGTGTTTGGAGTCAAAAGAGGACCATTGCTAAAGAGAAATGGTGGGAGGCACTCTCTTATTTTGAATTCAACAATTAATATCATTAAGAAATGAAATTCAAGATCAAGCACTCCATTGTTTGTCAAATTGAATGAATTCATGTGATAGATAGTCCATGGGCATTTTCTTCATAATGAGTATAGTCATTACGGAAGAAGCAAAATGTAATCTGAAAGTTATTGCATGAAAAATAGTCTTTGTAAGAATAAGAGGAGCTTAATTCACAGGAGGTGAATAGAATGTCTTATTGTTTCAGAATTAAAACAGTTCACATTTGTACGGAATGCAATCCATGATGAATGACTCCTTTGACTTACGGATTTAAATGGATTTAGAGTTTTCATGGTGTTTCTACTTGTTTGATTCAATCAATATGGTAGGTTGTTTAGCCACACGTGTTAATTTCACGATCACTGTTTAAAAAAGTGTGTTTGGAGTCAAAAGAGGAGCATTGCTAAAGAGAAATGGTGGGAGGCACTCTCTTATTTTGAATTCAACAATTAATATCATTAAGAAATGAAATTCAAGATCAAGCACTCCATTATTTGTCAAATTGAATGAATTCCTGTGATAGATAGTCCATGAGCATTTTCTTCATAATGAGTATAGTCATTACGGAAGAAGCAAAATGTAATCCGAAAGTTATTGCATGAAAAATTGTCTTGGTAAGAATAAGAGGAGCTTAATTCACAGGAGGTGAATAGAATGTCTTATTATTTCATAATTAAACCAGTTCACATTTGTACGGAATGCAATCCATGATGAATGACTCCTTTGACTTATGGATTTAAATGGATTTAGAGTTTTAATGGTGTTTCTACTTGTTTGATTCAATGAATATGGTAGGTTGTTTAGCCACACGTGTTACTTTCACGATCACTGTTTAAAAAAGTGTGTTTGGAGTCAAAAGAGGAGCATTGCTAAATAGAAATGGTGGGAGGCACTCTCTTATTTTGAATTCAATAATTAATATCATTAAGAAATGAAATTCAAGATCAACCACTCCATTGTTTGTCAAATTGAATGAATTCATGTGATAGATAGTCCATGGGCATTTTCTTCGTAATGAGTATAGTCATTAAGGAAGAAGCAAAATGTAATTTGAAAGTTATTGCAAGAAAAATATTCTTGGTAAGAATAAGAGGAGCTTAATTCACATGTGGTGAATAGAATGTCTTATTATTTTAGAATTGAACCAGTTCACATTTGTACGGAATGCAAACCATGATGAATGACTCCTTTGACTAACGGATTTAAATGGATTTAGTTTTTTAATGGTGTTCCTACTTTTTTGATTCAATCAATACGGTAGGTTGTTTAGCCACACGTGTTAATTTCATGATCATTGTGTCAAAAAGTGTGTTTGGAGTCAAAAGAGGAGCATTGCTAAAGAGAAATGGTGGGAGGCACTCTCTTATTTTGAATTCAACAATTAATATCAATAAGAAATGAAATTCAAGATGAAGCACTCCATTGTTTGTTAAATTGAATGAATTCATGTGATAGATGGTCCTAGGGCATTTTTTTCACAATGAGTATAGTCATTAAGGAAAAGAAAAATGTAATTTGAAAGTTATTGCATGAAAAATAGTCTTGGTAAGAATAAGAGGAGCATAATTCACGTGAGTATATTAGAATATCTTATTATTTTAGAATTAAACCAGTTAACATTTGTACGGAATGCAAACTATGATGAATGATTCCTTTCACTGACGGATTTAAATGGATTTAGAGTTTTAATGGTGTTTATAATTGTTTGATTCAATCAATATGGTAGGTTCTTTAGCCACACGTGTTAATTTCATGATCAATGTATCCAAAAGTGTGCTTGGAGTCAAAGGAGGAGCATTGCTAAAGAGAAATGGTGGGAGGCACTCTCTTATTTTGAATTCAACAATTAATATCATTAAGAAATGAAATTCAAGATCAAGCACTCCATTGTTTGTCAAATTGAATGAATTCATGTCATAGATAGTCCATGGGCATTTTCTTCACAATGAGTATAGTCATTACGGAAGAAGCAAAATGTAATCTGAAAGTTATTGCACGAAAAATATTCTTGGTAAGAACAAGAGGAGCTTAATTCACAGGAGGTGAATAGAATGTCTTATTATTTCAGAATTGAACGAGTTCACATTTGTACGGAATGCAAACCATGATGAATGACTCCTTTGAGTAACGTATTTAAATGGATTTAGAGTTTTAATGGTGTTTCTACTTGTTTGATTCAATCAATATGGTAGGTGGTTTAGCCACAGGTGTTAATTTCATTATCACTGTGTCAAAAAGTGTGTTTGGAGTCAAAAGAGGAGCATTGCTAAAGAGAAATGGTGGGAGGCACTCTCTTATTTTGAATTCAACAATTAATATCAATAAGAAATGAAATTCAAGATGAAGAACTCCATTGTTTCTTAAATTGAATGAATTCGTGTGATAGATTGTCCTAGGGCATTTTTTTCATAATGAGTATAGTCATTAAGGAAGAAGCAAAATGTAATCTGAAAGTTATTGCATGAAAAATAGTCTTGGTAAGAATAAGAGGAACTTGATTCACAGGAGGTGAATAGAATGTCTTATTATTTCAGAATTGAACGAGTTCACATTTGTACGGAATGCAAAACATGATGAATGACTCCTTTGGCTAACGGATTTAAATGGATTTAGAGTTTTAATGGTGTTTCTATATTTCTGATTCAATCAATATGGTAGGTTGTTTAGCCACACGTGTTGATTTGATGATCACTGATTAAAAAAGTGTGTTTGGAGTCAAAAGAGGAGCATTGCTAAAGAGAAATGGTGGGAGGCACTCTCTTATTTTGAATTCAACAATTAATATCATTAAGAAATGAAATTCAAGATCAAGCACTCCATTGTTTGTCAAATTGAATGAATTCATGTGATAGATAGTCCATGGGCATTTTCTTCATAATCAGTATAGTCATTAAGGAAGAAGCAAAATGAAATTTGAAAGTTATTGCATGAAAAAAAGTCTTGGTAAGAATAAGAGGAGCTTAATTCACATGAGGTGAATAGAATGTCTTATTATTTCAGAATTGAACCAGTTCACATTTGTACGGAATGCAAACCATGATGAATGACTCCTTTGACTAACGGATTTAAATGGATTTAGTGTTTTAATGGTGTTTCTACTTTTTTGATTCAATCAATATGGTAGGTTCGTTAGCCACACGTGTTAATTTCATGATAACTGTGACAAAAAGTGTGTTTGGAGTCAAAAGAGGAGCAATGCTAGAGACAAATGGTGGGAGGCACTCTCTTATTTTGAATTCAACAATTAATATCAATAAGAAATGAAATTCAAGATGAAGTAGTCCATTGTTTGTTAAATTGAATGAATTCATGTGATAGATGGTCCTAGGGCATTTTTTTCATAATGAGTATAGTCATTAAGGAAGAAGCAAAATGTAATTTGAAAGTTATTGCATGAAAAATAGTCTTGGTAAGAATAAGAGGAGCTTAATTCACATGATTTGATTAGAATATCTTATTATTTTAGAATTAAACCAGTTAACATTTGTACGAAATGCAAACTATGATGAATGATTCCTTTGACTGACGGATTTAAATGGATTGAGAGTTTTAATGGTATTTATACTTTTTTTTATTCAATCAATACGGTAGGTTGTTTAGCCACACGTGTTAATTTCATGATCAATGTATCAAAAACTGTGTTTGGACTCAAAAGAGGACCATAGCTAAAGAGAAATGGTGGGAGGCACTCTCTTATTTTGAATTCAACAATTAATATCATTAAGAAATGAAATTCAAGATCAAGCACTCCATTGTTTGTCAAATTGAATGAATTCATGTGATAGATAGTCCATGGGCATTTTCTTCATAATGAGTAGAGTCATTAAGGAAGAAGCAAAATGTAATCTGAAAGTTATTGCATGAAAAAAAGTCTTGGTAAGAATAAGAGGAGCTTAATTCACAGGAGGTGAATAGAATGTCTTATTATTTCAGAATTGAACGAGTTCGCATTTGTACGGAATGTAAACCATGATGAATGACTCCTTTGACTAACGGATTTAAATGGATTTAGTGCTTTAATGGCGTTTCTACTTTTTTGATTCAATTAATATGGTAGGTTCGTTAGCCACACGTGTTAATTTCATGATAACTGTGTCAAAAAGTGTGTTTGGAGTCAAAAGAGGAGCAATGCTAGAGAGAAATGGTGGGAGGCACTCTCTTATTTTGAATTCAACAATTAATATCAATAAGAAATGAAATTCAAGATGAAGTAGTCCATTGTTTGTTAAATTGAATGAATTCATGTGATAGATCGTCCTAGGGCATTTTTTTCATAATGAGTATAGTCATTAAGGGAGAAGCAAAATGTAATTTGAAAGTTATTGCATGAAAAATAGTCTTGGTAAGAATAAGAGGAGCATAATTCACATGAGTTGATTAGAATATCTTATTATTTTAGAATTAAACCAGTTAACATTTGTACGGAATGCAAACTATGATGAATGATTCCCTTGACTGACGAATTTAAATGGATTTAGAGTTTTAATGGTGTTTATAATTGTTTGATTCAATCAATATGGTAGGTTGTTTAGCCACATGTGTTAATTTCATGATCAATGTATCAAAAAGTGTGTTTGGAGTCAAAAGAGGAGCATTGCTAAAGAGAAATGGTGGGAGGCACTCTCTTATTTTGAATTCAACAATTAATATCATTAAGAACTAAAATTCAAGATCAAGCACTCCATTGTTTGTCAAATTGAATGAATTCATGTGATAGATAGTCCATGGGCATTTTCTTCATAATGAGTATAGTCATTACGGAAGAAGCAAAATGTAATCTGAAAGTTATTGCATGAAAAATAGTCTTTGTAAGAATAAGAGGAGCTTAATTCACAGGAGGTGAATAGAATGTCTTATTGTTTCAGAATTAAAACAGTTGACATTTGTACGGAATGCAATCCATGATGAATGACTCCTTTGACTTACGGATTTAAATGGATTTAAAGTTTTAATGGTGTTTCTACTTGTTTGATTCAATCAATATGGTAGGTTGTTTAGCCACACATGTTAATTTCACGATCACTGTTTAAAAAAGTGTGTTTGGAGTCAAAAGAGGAGCATTGCTAAAGAGAAATGGTGGGAGGCACTCTCTTATTTTGAATTCAACAATTAATATCATTAAGAAATAAAATTCAAGATCAAGCACTCCATTGTTTGTCAAATTGAATGAATTCATGTGATAGATAGTCCATGGGCATTTTCTTCATAATGAGTATAGTCATTAAGGAAGAAGCAAAATGTAATTTGAAAGTTATTGCAAGAAAAATAGTCTTGGTAAGAATAAGAGGAGCTTAATTCACATGAGGTGAATAGAATGTCTTATTATTTCAGAATTGAACCTGTTCACATTTGTACGGAATGCAAACCATGATGAATGACTCCTTTGACTAATGGATTTAAATGGATTTAGTGTTTTAATGGTGTTTCTACTTTTTTGATTCAATCAGTATGGTAGGTTGTTTAGCCACAAGTGTTTATTTCATGATCATTGTGTCAAAAAGTGTGTTTGGAGTCAAAAGAGGAGCATTGCTAAAGAGAAATGGTGGGACGCACTCTCTTATTTTGAATTCAACAATTAATATCAATAAGAAATGAAATTCAAGATGAAGCACTCCATTGTTTGTCAAATTGAATGAATTCATGTGATAGATGGTCCTAGGGCATTTTTTTCACAATGAGTATAGTCATTAAGGAAGAAGAAAAATGTAATTTGAAAGTTATTGCATGAAAAATAGTCTTGGTAAGAATACGAGGAGCATAATTCACGTGAGTTGATTAGAATATCTTATTATTTTAGAATTAAACTAGTTAACATTTGTACGGAATGCAAACTATGATGAATGATTCCTTTGACTGACGGATTTAAATGGATTTAGAGTTTTAATGGTGTTTATAATTGTTTGATTCAATCAATATGGTAGGTTGTTTACCCACACGTGTTAATTTCATGATCAATGTATCCAAAAGTGTGCTTGGAGTCAAAAGAGGAGCATTGCTAAAGAGAAATGGTGGGAGGCACTCTCTTATTTTGAATTCAACAATTAATATCATTAAGAAATGAAATTCAAGATCAAGCACTCCATTGTTTGTCAAATTGAATGAATTCATGTGATAGATAGTCCATGGGCATTTTCTTCATAATGAGTATAGTCATTACGGAAGAAGCATAATGTAATCTGAAAGTTATTGCACGAAAAATATTCTTGGTAAGAATAAGAGGAGCTTAATTCACAGGAGGTGAATAGAATGTCTTATTATTTCAGAATTGAACGAGTGCACATTTGTACGGAATGCAAACCATGATGAATGACTCCTTTGACTAACGTATTTAAATGGATTTAGAGTTTTAATGGTGTTTCTACTTGTTTGTTTCAATCAATATGGTAGGTGGTTTAGCCACAGGTGTTAATTTCATTATCGCTGTGTCGAAAAGTGTGTTTGGAGTCAAAAGAGGAGCATTGCTAAAGAGAAATGGTGGGAGGCACTCTCTTATTTTGAATTCAACAATTAATATCAATAAGAAATGAAATTCAAGATGAAGAACTCCATTGTTTCTTAAATTGAATGAATTCGTGTGATAGATTGTCCTAGGGCATTTTTTTCATAATGAGTATAGTCATTAAGGAAGAAGCAAAATGTAATATGAAATTTATTGCATGAAAAATAGTCTTGGTAAGAATAAGAGGAACTTAATTCACAGGAGGTGAATAGAATGTCTTATTATTTTAGAATTGAACGAGTTCACATTTGTACGGAATGCAAACCATGATGAATGACTCCTTTGGCTAACGGATTTAAATGGATTTAGAGTTTTAATGGTGTTTCTATCTTTCTGATTCAATCAATATGGTAGGTTGTTTAGCCACACGTGTTAATTTCATGATCAATGTATCAAAAACTATGTTTGGAGTCAAAAGAGGACCATTGCTAAAGAGAAATGGTGGGAGGCACTCTCTTATTTTGAATTCAACAATTAATATCAATAAGAAATGAAATTCAAGATGAAGCACTCCATTGTTTGTCAAATTGAATGAATTCATGTGATAGATAGTCCATGGGCATTTTCTTCATAATGAGTATAGTCATTACGAAAGAAGCAAAATGTAATCTGAAAGTTATTGCATGAAAAATAGTCTTGGTAAGAATAAGAGGAGCTTAATTCATAGGAGGTGAATAGAATGTCTTATTCTTTCAGAATTGAACGAGTTCACATTTGTACGGAATGCAAACCATGATGTATGACTCCTTTGGCTAACGGATTTAAATGGATTTACAGTTTTAATGGTGTTTCTATCTTTCTGATTCAATCAATATGGTAGGTTGTTTAGCCACACGTGTTGATTTGATGATCACTGATTAAAAAAGTGTGTTTGGAGTCAAAAGAGGAGCATTGCTAAAGAGAAATGGTGGGAGGCACTCTCTTATTTTGAATTCAACAATTAATATCATTAAGAAATGAAATTCAAGATCAAGCACTCCATTGTTTGTCAAATTGAATGAATTAATGTGATAGATAGTCCATGGGCATTTTCTTCATAATCAGTATAGTCATTAAGGAAGAAGCAAAATGAAATTTGAAAGTTATTGCATGAAAAATAGTCTTGGTAAGAATAAGAGGAGCTTAATTCACATGAGGTGAATAGAATGTCTTATTATTTCAGAATTGAACCAGTTCACAATTGTACGGAATGCAAACCATGATGAATGACTACTTTGACTAACGGATTTAAATGGTTTTAGTGTTCTAATGGTGTTTCTACTATTTTTATTCAATCAATATGGTAGGTTCGTTAGCCACACGCGTTAATTTCATGATAACTGTGTCAAAAAGTGTGTTTGGAGTCAAAAGAGGAGCAATGCTAGAGAGAAATGGTGGGAGGCACTCTCTTATTTTGAATTCAACAATTAATATCAATAAGAAATGAAATTCAACATGATGTAGTCCATTGTTTGTTAAATTGAATGAATTCATGTGATAGATGGTCCTAGGGCATTTTTTTCATAATGAGTATAGTCATTAAGGAAGAAGCAAAATGTAATTTGAAAGTTATTGCATGAAAAATAGTCTTGGTAAGAATAAGAGGAGCATAATTCACATGATTTGATTAGAATATCTTATTATTTTAGAATTAAACCAGTTAACATTTGTACGGAATGCAAACTATGATGAATGATTCCTTTGACTGACGGATTTAAATGGATTGAGAGTTTTAATGGTATTTATAGTTGTTTGATTCAATGAATATGGTAGGTTGTTTAGCCACACGTGTTAATTTCATGATCAATGTATCAAAAAGTGAGTTTGGAGTCAAAAGAGGGGCATTGCTAAAGAGAAATGGTGGGAGGCACTCTCTTATTTTGAATTCAACAATTAATATCATTAAGAAATGAAATTCAAGATCAAGCACTCCATTGTTTGTCAAATTGAATGAATTCATGTGATAGATAGTCCATGGGCATTTTCTTCATAATGAGTATAGTCATTAAGGAAGAAGCAAAATGAAATTTGAAAGTTATTGCATGAAAAATAGTCTTGGTAAGAATAAGAGGAGCTTAATTCACATGAGGTGAATAGAATGTCTTATTATTTCAGAATTGAACCAGTTCACATTTGTACGGAATGCAAACCATGATGAATGACTACTTTGACTAACGGATTTAAATGGTTTTAGTGTTCTAATGGTGTTTCTACTTTTTTTATTCAATCAATATGGTAGGTTCGTTAGCCACACGTGTTAATTTCATGATAACTATGTCAAAAAGTGTGTTTGGAGTCAAAAGAGGAGCAATGCTAGAGAGAAATGGTGGGAGGCACTCTCTTATTTTGAATTCAACAATTAATATCAATAAGAAATGAAATTCAAGATGATGTAGTCCATTGTTTGTTAAATTGAATGAATTCATGTGATAGATGGTCCTAGGGCATTTTTTTTCATAATGAGTATAGTCATTAAGGAAGAAGCAAAATGTAATTTGAAAGTTATTGCATGAAAAATAGTCTTGGTAAGAATAAGAGGAGCATAATTCACATGAGTTGATTAGAATATCTTATTATTTTAGAATTCAACCAGTTAACATTTGTACGGAATGCAAACTATGATGAATGATTCCTTTGACTGACGGATTTAAATGGATTTAGAGTTTTAATGGTGTTTATAATTGTTTGATTCAATCAATATGGTAGGTTGTTTAGCCACACGTGTTAATTTCACGATCACTGTTTAAAAAAGTGTGTTTGGAGTCAAAAGAGGAGCATTGCTAAAGAGAAATGGTGGGAGGCACTCTCTTATTTTGAATTCAACAATTAATATCATTAAGAAATGAAATTCAAGATCAAGCACTCCATTGTTTGTCAAATTGAATGAATTCATGTGATAGATAGTCCATGGGCATTTTCTTCATAATGAGTATAGTCATTAAGGAAGAAGCAAAATGTAATTTGAATGTTATTGCAAGAAAAATAGTCTTGGTAAGAATAAGAAGAGCTTAATTCACATGAGGTGAATAGAATGTCTTATTATTTCAAAATTGAACCAGTTCACATTTGTACGGAATGCAAACCATGATGAATGACTCCTTTGACTAACGGTTTAAATGGATTTAGTTTTTTAATGGTGTTTCTATTTTTTGATTCAATCAATATGGTAGGTTGTTTAGCCACACGTGTTAATTTCATGATCATTGTGTCAAAATGTGTGTTTGGAGTCAAAAGAGGAGCATTGCTAAAGAGAAATGGTGGGAGGCAATCTCTTATTTTGAATTCAACAATTAATATCAATAAGAAATGAAATTCAAGATGAAGCACTCTATTGTTTGTTAAATTGAATGAATTCATGTGATAGATGGTCCTAGGGCATTTTTTTCACAATGAGTATAGTCATTAAGGAAGAAGAAAAATGTAATTTGAAAGTTATTGCATGAAAAATAGTCTTGGTAAGAATATGAGGAGCATAATTCACGTGAGTTGATTAGAATATCTTATTGTTTTAGAATTAAACCACTTAACATTTGTACGGAATGCAAACTATGATGAGTGATTCCTTTGACTGACGGATTTAAATGGATTTAGAGTTTTAATGGTGTTTATAATTGTTTGATTCAATCAATATGGTAGGTTGTTTAGCCACACGTGTTAATTTCATGATCAATGTATCCAAAAGTGTGCTTGGAGTCAAAAGAGGAGCATTCTCTTATTTTGAATTCAACTATTAATATCAATAAGAAATGAAATTCAAGATCAAGCACTCCATTGTTTGTCAAATTGAATAAATTCATGTGATAGATAGTCCATGGGCATTTTCTTCATAATGAGTATAGTCATTACGGAAGAAGCAAAATGTAATCTGAAAGTTATTGCATGAAAAATAGTCTTGGTAAGAATAAGAGGAGCTTAATTCACAGGAGGTGAATAGAATGTCTTATTCTTTCAGAATTGAACGAGTTCACATTTGTACGGAATGCAAACCATGATGAATGACTCCTTTGACTAACGTATTTAAATGGATTTAGAGTTTTAATGGTGTTTCTACTTGTTTGATTCAATCAATATGGTAGGTGGTTTAGCCACAGGTGTTAATTTCATTATCACTGTGTCAAAAAGTGTGTTTGGAGTCAAAAGAGGAGCATTGCTAAAGAGAAATGGTGGGAGGCACTCTCTTATTTTGAATTCAACAATTAATATCAATAAGAAATGAAATTCAAGATGAAGAACTCCATTGTTTCTTAAATTGAATGAATTCGTGTGATAGATTGTCCTAGGGCATTTTTTTAATAATGAGTATAGTCATTAAGGAAGAAGTAAAATGTAATCTGAAAGTTATTGCATGAAAAATAGTATTGGTAAGAATAAGAGGAACTTAATTCACAGGAGGTGAATAGAATGTCTTATTATTTCAGAATTGAACGAGTTCACATTTGTACAGAATGCAAACCATGATGAATGACTCCTTTGGCTAACGGATTTAAATGGATTTAGAGTTTTAATGGTGTTTCTATCTTTCTGATTCAATCAATATGGTAGGTTGTTTAGCCACACGTGTTGATTTCATGATCACTGATTAAAAAAGTGTGTTTGGAGTCAAAAGAGGAGCATTGCTAAAGAGAAATGGTGGGAGGCACTCTCTTATTCTGAATTCAACAATTAATATCATTAAGAAATGAAATTCAAGATCAAGCACTCCATTGTTTATCAAATTGAATGAATTCATGTGATAGATAGTCCATGGGCATTTTCTTCATAATCAGTATATTCATTAAGGAAGAAGCAAACTGAAATTTGAAAGTTATTGCATGAAAAATAGTCTTGGTAAAAATAAGAGGAGCTTAATTCACATGAGGTGAATAGAATGTCTTATTATTTCAGAATTGAACCAGTTCACATTTGTACGGAATGCAAACCATGATGAATGACTCCTTTGACTAACGGATTTAAATGGATTTAGTGTTTTAATGGTGTTTCTACTTTTTTGATTCAATCAATATGGTAGGTTCGTTAGCCACACGTGTTAATTTCATGATAACTGTGTCAAAAAGTGTGTTTGGAGTCAAAAGAGGAGCAATGCTAGAGAGAAATGGTGGGAGGCACTCTCTTATTTTGAATTCAACAATTAATATCAATAAGAAATGAAATTCAAGATGAAGCAGTCCATTGTTTGTCAAATTGAATGAATTCATGTGATAGATGTTCCTAGGGCATTTTTTTCATAATGAGTATAGTCATTAAGGAAGAAGCAAAATGTAATTTGAAAGTTATTGCATGAAAAATAGTCTTGGTAAGAATAAGAGGAGCTTAATTAACATGAGGTGAATAGAATGTCTTATTATTTCAGAATTGAACCAGTTCACATTTATACGGAATGCAAACCATGATGAATGACTCCTTTGACTAACGGATTTAAATGCATTTAGAGTTTTAATGGTGTTTCTACTTGTTTGATTCAATCAATAAGGTAGGTGGTTTAGCCACACGTGTTAATATCATGATCACTGTGTCAAAAAGTGTGTTTGGAGTCAAAAGAGGAGCATTGCTAAAGAGAAATGGCGGGAGGCACTCTCTTATTTTGAATTCAACAATTAGTATCAATAAGAAATGAAATTCAAGATCAAGCACTCCATTGTTTGTTAAATTCAATGAATTCATGTGATAGATGGTCCTAGGGCATTTTTTTTATAATGAGTATAGTCATTAAGGAAGAAGCAAAATGAAATTTGAAAGTTATTGCATGAAAAATAGTCTTGGTAAGAATAAGAGGAGCATAATTCACAAGAGTTGATTAGAATGTCTTATTATTTTAGAAGTAAACCAGTTAACATTTGTATAGAATGCAAACCATGTTGAATGATTCCTTTGACTGACGGATTTAAATGGATTTAGAGTTTTAATGGTGTTTATAATTGTTTGATTCAATCAATATCTTAGGTTGTTTAGCCACAAGTGTTAATTTCATGATCAATGTATCCAAAAGCGTGCTTGGAGTCAAAAGAGGAGCATTGCTAAAGAGAAATGGTGGGAGGCACTCTCTTATTTTGAATTCAACAATTAATATCAATAAGAAATGAAATTCAAGATGAAGCACTCCATTGTTTGTTAAATTGAATGAATTCATGTGATAGATGGTCCTAGGGAATTTTTTTCATAATGAGTGTAGTCATTAAGGAAGAAGCAAAATGTAATCTGAAAGTTACTGCATGAAAAATAGTCTTGGTAAGAATAAGAGGAGCGTAATTCACATGAGTTGATTAGAATATCTTATTATTTTAGAATTAAACTATTTAACATTTGTACGGAATGCAAACTATGATGAATGATTCCTTTGACTGACGGATTTAAATGGATTGATAATTTTAATGGTGTTATTAATTGTTTGATTCAATCAATATGGTAGTTTGTTTAGCCACACGTGTTAAATTCATGATCAATGTATCAAAAAGTGTGTTTGGAGTCAAAAGAGGAGCATTGCTAAAGAAAAATGGTGGGAGGCACTCATTATTTTGAATTCAACAATTAATATCATTAAGAAATGAAATTCAAGATCAAGCACCCCATTGTTTGTAAAATTAAATGAATTCATGTGGTAGATAGTCCATGGTCATTTTCTTCATAATGAGTATAGTCATTAAGGAAGAAGGAAAATGTAATTTGAAAGTTATTACATGAAAAATTGTCTTCGTAAGAATAAGAGGAGCTTAATTCACAGGAGCTGAATAGAATGTCTTATTATTTCAGAATTAAACCAGTTCACATTTTTAAGGAATGCAAACCATGATGAATGACTCCTTTGACTAATGTATTTAAATGGATTTAGAGTTTTAATGGTGTTTCTACCTTTTTGATTCAATCAATATGGTAGGTTGTTTAGCCACACGTGTTAATATCATGATCACTGTGTCAAAAAGTGTGTTTGGAGTCAAAAGAGGAGCATTGCTAAAGAGAAATGGCGGGAGGCACTCTCTTATTTTGAATTCAACAATTTGTATCAATAAGAAATGAAATTGAAGATCAAGCACTCCATTGTTTGTTAAATTGAATGAATTCATGTGATAGATGGTCCATGGTCATTTTCTTCATAATGAGTATAGTCATTAAGGAAGAAGCAAAATGTAATTTGAAAGTTATTGCATGAAAAATAGTCTTGGTAACAAAAAGATGAGCTTAATTCACATGAGGTGAATAGAAAGTCTTATTATTTTAGAATTAAACAAGTTCACATTTGCACAGAATGCATACCATGATGAATGACTCCTTTGTCTGATGGATTTAAATGGATTTAGAGTTTTAATGGTGTTTGTACATGTTTGATTCAATCAATATACTAGGTTATTTAGCCAGATGCATTAATTTCATGATCAATGAGTCAAAATGTGTGTTTGGAGTCGAAGGAACAGCATTGCTAATGAGAAATGGTGGGAGGCACTCTCTTATTTTGAATTCAACAATTACTATCATTAAGAAATGAAATTCAAGATCAAGCACTCCATTGTTTGTTAAATTGAATGAATTCATGTGATAGATGGTCCATCGACATTTTCTTCATAATGAGTATAGTCATTAAGGAAGAAGCAAAATGTAATTTGAAAGTTATTGCAAGAAAAATAGTCTTGGTAAGAATAAGAGGAGCTTAATTCACAAGAGGTTAACATTTGTATGGAATGCAAACCATGTTGAATGATTCCTTTGACTGACGGATTTAAATGGATTTAGAGTTTTAATTGTGTTTCTACCTTTTTGATTCAATCAATATGGTAGGTTGTATAGCCACACGTGTTAATTTCATGATCACTATGTCAAAAAGTGTGTTTGGAGTCAAAAGAGGAGCATTGCTCAAGAGAAATGGTGGGAGGCACTCTCTTATTTTGAATTCAACAATTAATATCAATAAGAAATGAAATTCAAGATGAAGCACTCCATTGTTTGTTAAATTGAATGAATTCATGTGATAGATAGTCCTTGGTCATTTTCTTCATAATGAGTATAGTCATTAAGGAAGAAACAAAATGTAATTTGAAAGTTATTGGATGAAAAATTGTCTTGGTAAGAATAAGAGGAGCTTAATTCACAGGAGGTGAATAGAATGTCTTGTTATTTCAGAATTGAACCAGTTCACATTTGTACGGAATGCAAACCATGATGAATGACTCTTTTGACTAACGGATTTAAATGGATTTCGAGTTTTAATGGTGTTTCTACTTGTTTGATTCAATCAATATGGTAGGTGGTTTAGCCACACGTGTTAATATCATGATCACTGTGTCAAAAAGTGTGTTTGGAGTCAAAAGAGGAGCATTGCTAAAGAGAAATGGCGGGAGGCACTCTCTTATTTTGAATTCAACAATTAGTATCAATAAGAAATGAAATTCAAGATCAAGCACTCCATTGTTTGCTAAATTGAATGAATTGATGTGATAGATGGTCCATGGGCATTTTCTTCATAATGAGTATAGTCATTAAGGAAGAAGCAAAATGTAATTTGAAAGTTATTGCATGAAAAATAGTCTTGGTAAGAATAAGAGGAGCATAATTCACAAGAGTTGATTAGAATGTCTTATTATTTTAGAAGTAAACTAGTTAACATTTGTACGGAATGCAAACCATGTTGAATGATTCCTTTGACTGACGGATTTAAATGGATTTAGAGTTTTAATGGTGTTTCGACCTTTTTGATTCAATCAATATGGTAGGTTGTTTAGCCACACGTGTTAATTTCATGATCACTGTGTCAAAAAGCGTGTTTGGAGTCAAAAGAGGAGCATTGCTAAAGAGAAATGGTGGGAGGCACTCTCTTATTTTGAATTCAACAATTAATATTAATAAGAAATGAAATTCAAGATGAAGCACTGCATTGTTTGTTAAATTGAATGAATTCATGTGGTTGATGGTCCAAGGGCATTTTTTTCATAATGAGTATAGTCAGTAAGGAAAAAGCAAAATGTAATTTGAAAGTTATTGCATGAAAAATAGTCTTGGTAACAATAAGAGGAGCTTAGTTTACATGAGGTGAATAGAATGTCTTATTATTTCAGAATTAAACCGGTTCACATTTGTACGGAATGCAAACCATGATGAATGACTACTTTGACTAACAGATTTAAATGGATTTAGAGTTTTAATGGTGTTTCTACCTTTTTGATTCAATCAATATGGTAGGTTGTTTAGCCACACGTGTTAATTTCATGATCACTGTGTCAAAAAGTGTGTTTGGAGTCAAAAGAAGAGCATTGCTAAAGAGAAATGGTGGGAGGCACTCTCTTATTTTGAATTCAATAATTAATATCATGAAGAAATGAAATTCAAGATGAAGAACTCCATTGTTTGTTAAATTGAATGAATTCATGTGATAGATGGTCCTAGGGCATTTTTTTCATAATGAGTATAGTCATTAAGGAAGAAGCAAAATGTAATTTGAAAGTTATTGCTTGAAAAATAGTCTTGGTAAGAATAAGAGGAGCATAATTCACATGAGTTGATTAGAATATCTTATTATTTTAGAATTAAACGAGCTAACATTTGTACGGAATGCAAACTATGATGAATGATTCCTTTGACTGACGGATTTAAATGGATTGAGAGTTTTAATGGTGTTTATAATTGTTTGATTCAATCAATATGGTAGGTTGTTTAGCCACACGTGTTAATTTCATGATCAATTTATCAAAAAGTGTGTTTGGAGTAAAAAGAGGAGCATTGCTAAAGAGAAATGGTGGGAGGCACTCTCTTATTTTGAATTCAACAATTAATATCATTAAGAAATGAAATTCAAGATGAAGCACTCCATTGTTTGTTAAATTGAATGACTTCACATGATAGATAGTCCATGTGTATTTTCTTCATAATAAGTATAGTCATTAAGGAAGAAGCAAAATGTAATTTGAAAGTTATTGCATGAAAAATAGTCTTGTTCACAATAAGAGTAGCTTAATTCAAATGAGGTGAATAGAATGTCTTATTATTTCAGAATTGAACCAGTTCACATTTGTACGGAATGCAAACCATGATGAATGACTCCTTTGACTAACGGATTTCAATGGATTTAGAGTTTTAATGGTGTTTCTACGTTTTTGATTCAATCAATATGGTAGGTTGTTTAGCCACACGTGTTAATTTCATGATCACTGTGTCAAAAAGTGTGTTTGGAGTCAAAAGAGGAGCATTGCTAAAGAGAAATGGTGGGAGGCACTCTCTTATTTTGAATTCAACAATTAATATCAATAAGAAATGAAATTCAAGATGAAGCACTCCATTGTTTGTTAAATTGAATGAATTCATGTGATAGATGGTCCTAGGGCATTTTTTTCATAATGAGTATAGTCATTAAGGAAGAAGCAAAATGTAATTTGAAAGTTATTGCATGAAAAATAGTCTTGGTAAGAATAAGAGGAGCATAATTCACATGAGTTGATTAGAATATCTTATTATTTTAGAATTAAACGAGCTAACATTTGCACGGAATGCAAACTATGATGAATGATTCCTTTGACTGACGGATTTAAATGGATTGAGAGTTTTAATGGTGTTTATAATTGTTTGATTCAATCAATATGGTAGGTTGTTTAGCCACACGTGTTAATTTCATGATCAATGTATCAAAAAGTGTGTTTGGAGTAAAAAGAGGAGCATTGCTAAAGAGAAATGGTGGGAGGCACTCTCTTATTTTGTATTCAACAATTAATATCTTTAAGAAATGAAATTCAAGATGAAGCACTCCATTGTTTGTTAAATTGAATGACTTCACATGATAGATAGTCCATGTGTATTTTCTTCATAATGAGTATAGTCATTAAGGAAGAAGCAAAATGTAATTTGAAAGTTATTGCATGAAAAATAGTCTTGTTCACAATAAGAGTAGCTTAATTCAAATGAGGTGAATAGAATGTCTTATTATTTCAGAATTGAACCAGTTCACATTTGTACGGAATGCAAACCATGATGAATGACTCCTTTGACTAACGGATTTCAATGGATTTAGAGTTTTAATGGTGTTTCTACGTTTTTGATTCAATCAATATGGTAGGTTGTTTAGCCACACGTGTTAATTTCATGATCACTGTGTCAAAAAGTGTGTTTGGAGTCAAAAGAGGAGCATTGCTAAAGAGAAATGGTGGGAGGCACTGTCTTATTTTGAATTCAACAATTAATATCAATAAGAAATGAAATTCAAGATGAAGCACTCCATTGTTTGTTAAATTGAATGAATTCATGTGATAGATGGTCCATGGGCATTTTTTTCATAATGAGTATAGTCATTAAGGAAGAAGCAAAATGTAATTTGAAAGTTATTGCATGAAAAATAGTCTTGGTAAGAATAAGAGGAGCATAATTCACATGAGTTGATTAGAATATCTTATTATTTTAGAATTAAACCAGTTAACATTTGTACGGAATGCAAACTATGATGAATGATTCCTTTGACTGACGGATTTAAATGGATTGAGAGTTTTAATGGTGTTTATAATTGTTTGATTCAATCAATATGGTAGGTTGTTTAGCCACACGTGTTAATTTCATGATCAATGTATCAAAAAGTGTGTTTGGAGTCAAAAGAGGAGCATTGCTAAAGAGAAATGGTGGGAGGCACTCTCTTATTTTGAATTCAACAATTAATATCATTAAGAAATGAAATTCAAGATGAAGCACTCCATTGTTTGTTAAATTGAATGACTTCACATGATAGATAGTCCATGGGTATTTTCTTCATAATGAGTATGGTCATTAAGGAAGAAGCAAAATGTAATTTGAAAGTTATTGCATGAAAAATAGTCTTGTTCCCAATAAGAGTAGCTTAATTCAAATGAGGTGAATAGAATGTCTTATTACTTCAGAATTAAACCAGTTCACATTTGTACGGAATGCAAACCATGATGAATGACTCCTTTGACTAACGGATTTAAATGGATTTAGAGTTTTAATGGTGTTTCTACCTTTTTGATTCAATTAATATGGTAGGTTGCTTAGCCACACGTGTGAATTTCATGATCACTGTGTCAAAAAGTGTGTTTGGAGTCAAAAGAGGAGCATTGCTAAAGAGAAATGGTGGGAGGCACTCTCTTATTTTGAATTCAACAATTAATATCAATAAGAAATGAAATTCAAGAGGAAGAACTCCATTCTTTGTTAAATTGAATGAATTCATGTGATAGATTATCCTAGGGCATTTTTTTGATAATGAGTATAGTCATTAATTAAGAAGCAAAATGTAATTTGAAAGTTATTGCATGAAAAATAGTCTTGGTAAGAATAAGAGGAGCATAATTCACATGAGTTGATTAGAATATCTTATTATTTTAGAATTAAACCAGTTAACATTTGTACGGAATGCAAACTATGATGAATGATTCCTTTGACTGACGGATTTAAATGGATTGAAAGTTTTAATGCTATTTATACTTGTTTGATTCAATCAATATGGTAGGTTGTTTAGCCACACGTGTTAATTTCATGATCAATGTATCAAAATGTGTGTTTGGAGTCAAAAGAGGAGCATTGCAAAAGAGAAATGGTGGGAGGCACTCTCTTATTTTGAATTCAACAATTAATATCAATAAGAAATGAAATTCAAGATGAAGCACTCCATTGTTTGTTAAATTGAATGAATTCATGTGATAGATGGTCCTAGGGCATGTTTTTCATAATGAGTATAGTCATTAAGGAAGAAGCAAAATGTAATTTGAAAGTTATTGCATGAAAAATAGTCTTGGTAAGAATAAGAGGAGCATAATTCACATGAGTTGATTAGAATATCTTATTATTTTAGAATTAAACCAGTTAACATTTGTACGGAATGCAAACTATGATGAATGATTCCTTTGACTGACGGATTTAAATGGATTGAGAGTTTTAATGGTATTTATAGTTGTTTGATTCAATGAATATGGTAGGTTGTTTAGCCACACGTGTTAATTTCATGATCAATGTATCAAAAAGTGAGTTTGGAGTCAAAAGAGGGGCATTGCTAAAGAGAAATGGTGGGAGGCACTCTCTTATTTTGAATTCAACAATTAATATCATTAAGAAATGAAATTAAAGATGAAGCTCTCCATTGTATGTTAAATTGAATGAATTCATGTGATAGATAGTCCATGGGCATTTTCTTCATAATGAGTATAGTCATTAAGGAAGAAGCAAAATGTAATTTGAAAGTTATTGCAGGAAAAATAGTCTTGGTAAGAATAAGAGGAGCTTAATTCACATGAGGTGAATAGAATGTCTTATTATTTCAGAATTGAACCAGTTCACATTTGTACGAAATGCAAACCATGATGAATGACTCCTTTGACTAACGGATTTAAATGGATTTAGAGTTTTAATGGTGTTTCTACCTTTTTGATTCAATCAATATGGTAGGTTGTTTAGCCACACGTGTTAATTTCATGATCACTGTGTCAAAAAGTGTGTTTGGAGTCAAAAGAGGAGCATTGCTAAAGAGAAATGGTGGGAGGCACTCTCTTATTTTGAATTCAACAATTAATATCAATAAGAAATGAAATTCAAGATGAAGCACTCCATTGTTTGTTAAATTGAATGAATTCATGTGATAGATGGTCCTAGGGCATTTTTTTCATAATGAGTATAGTCATTAAGGAAGAAGCAAAATGTAATTTGAAAGTTATTGCATGAAAAATAGTCTTGGTAAGAATAAGAGAAGCATAATTTACATGAGTTGATTAGAATATCTTATTATTTTAGAATTAAACCAGTTAACATTTGTACGGAATGCAAACTATGATGAATGATTCCTTTGACTGACGGATTTAAATGGATTGAGAGTTTTAATGGTATTTATACTTGTTTGATTCAATCAATATGGTAGGTTGTTTAGCCACACGTGTTAATTTCATGATCACTGTGTCAAAAAGTGTGTTTGGAGTCAAAAGAGGAGCATTGCTAAACAGAAATGGTGGGAGGCACTCTCTTATTTTGAATTCAACAATTAATATCAATAAGAAATGAAATTCAAGATGAAGCACTCCATTGTTTGTTAAATTGAATGAATTCATGTGATAGATGGTCCTAGGGCATTTTTTTCATAATGAGTATAGTCATTAAGGAAGAAGCAAAATGTAATTTAAAAGTTATTGCATGAAAAATAGTCTTGGTAAGAATAAGAGGAGCATAATTCACATTAGTTGATTAGAATATCTTATTATTTTAGAATTAAACCAGTTAACATTTGTACGGAATGCAAACTATGATGAATGATTCCTTTGACTGACAGATTTAAATGGATTTAGAGTTTTAATGGTGTTTATAATTGTTTGACTCAATCAATATGGTAGGTTGTTTAGCCACACGTGTTAATTTCATGATCAATGTATCAAAAAAGTGTGTTTGGAGTCAAAAGAGGAGCATTGCTAAAGAGAAATGGTGGGAGGCACTCTCTTATTTTGAATTCAACAATTAATATCAATAAGAAATGAAATTCAAGATGAAGCACTCCATTGTTTGTTAAATTGAATGAATTTATGTGATAGATGGTCCATGGGCATTTTCTTCATAATGAGTATAGTCATTAAGGAAGAAGCAAAATGTAATTTGAAAGTTATTGCATGAAAAATAGTCTTGGTAAGAATAAGAGGAGCATAATTCACATGAGTTGATTAGAATATCTTATTATTTTAGAATTAAACTAGTTAACATTTGTACGGAATGCAAACTATGATGAATGATTCCTTTGACTGACGGATTTAAATGGATTGAGAGTTTTAATGGTATTTATACTTGTTTGATTCAATCAATATGGTAGGTTTGTTTAGCCACACGTGTTAATTTCATGATCACTGTGTCAAAAAGTGTGTTTGGAGTCAAAAGAGGAGCATTGCTAAACAGAAAATGGTGGGAGACACTCTCTTATTTTGAATTCAACAATTAATATCAATAAGAAATGAAATTCAAGATGAAGCACTCCATTGTTTGTTAAATTGAATGAATTCATGTGATAGATGGTCCTAGGGCATTTTTTTTCATAATGAGTATAGTCATTAAGGAAGAAGCAAAATGTAATTTAAAAGTTATTGCATGAAAAATAGTCTTGGTAAGAATAAGAGGAGCATAATTCACATGAGTTGATTAGAATATCTTATTATTTTAGAATTAAACCAGTTAACATTTGTACGGAATGCAAACTATGATGAATGATTCCTTTTGACTGACGGAATTAAATGGATTGAGAGTTTTAATGGTATTTATAGTTGTTTGATTCAATCAATATGGTAGGTTGTTTAGCCACACGTGTTAATTTCATGATCAATGTATCAAAAAGTGAGTTTGGAGTCAAAAGAGGAGCATTGCTAAAGAGAAATGGTGGGAGGCACTCTCTTATTTTGAATTCAACAATTAATATCATTAAGAAATGAAATTCAAGATAAAGCACTCCATTGTTTGTTAAATTGAATGAATTCATGTGATAGATAGTCCATGGGCATTTTCTTCATAATGATTATGGTCATTAAGGAAGAAGCAAAATGTAATTTGAAAGTTATTGCATGAAAAATAGTCTTGGTGACAATAAGAGGAGCTTAATTCACATGAGGTGAATAGAATGTCTTATTACTTCAGAATTAAACCAGTTCACATTTGTACGGAATGCAAACCATGATGAATGACTCCTTTGACTAACGGATTTAAATGGATTTTAGAGTATTAATGGTGTTTCTACCTTTTTGATTCAATTAATATGGTAGGTTGTTTAGCCACACGTGTGAATTTCATGATCACTGTGTCAAAAAGTGTGTTTGGAGTCAAAAGAGGATCATTGCTAAAGAGAAATGGTGGGAGGCACTCTCTTATTTTGAATTCAACAATTAATATCAATAAGAAATGAAATTCAAGATGAAGAACTCCATTGTTTGTTAAATTGAATGAATTCATGTGATAGATTGTCCTAGGGCATTTTTTTCATAATGAGTATAGTCATTAATTAAGAAGCAAAATGTAATTTGAAAGTTATTGCATGAATAATAGTCTTGGTAAGAATAAGAGGAGCATAATTCACATGTGTTGATTAGAATATCTTATTATTTTAGCATTAAACCAGTTAACATTTGTACGGAATGCAAACTATGATGAATGATTCCTTTGACTGACGGATTTAAATGGATTGAAAGTTTTAATGCTATTTATACTTGTTTGATTCAATCAATATGGTAGGTTTGTTTAGCCACACGTGTTAATTTCATGATCAATGTATCAAAATGTGTGTTTGGAGTCAAAAAAGAGGAGCATTGCAAAAGAGAAATGGTGGGAGGCACTCTCTTATATTTTGAATTCAACAATTAATATCAATAAGAAATGAAATTCAAGATGAAGCACTCCATTGTTTGTTAAATTGAATGAATTCATGTGATAGATGGTCCTAGGGCATTTTTTTCATAATGAGTATAGTCATTAAGGAAGAAGCAAAATGTAATTTGAAAGTTATTGCATGGAAAATAGTTTTGGTAAGAATAAGAGGAGCATAATTCACATGAGTTGATTAGAATATCTTATTATTTTAGAATTAAACCAATTAACATTTGTACGGAATGCAAACTATGATGAATGATTCCTTTGACAGACGGATTTTAAATGGATTGAGAGTTTTAATGGTATATTTATAGTTGTTTGATTCAATCAATATGGTAGGTTGTTTAGCCACACGTGATAATTTCATGATCAATGTATCAAAAAGTGAGTTTGGAGTCAAAAGAGGAGCATTGCTAAAGAGAAATGGTGGGAGGCACTCTCTTATTTTGAATTCAACAATTAATATCATTAAGAAATGAAATTCAAGATGAAGCTCTCCATTGTTTGTTAAATTGAATGAATTCATGTGATAGATAGTCCATGGGCATTTTCTTCATAATGAATATAGTCATTAAGGAAGAAGCAAAATGTAATTTGAAAGTTATTGCATGAAAAATAGTCTTGGTGACAATAAGAGGAGCTTAATTCACATGAGGTGAATAGAATGTCTTATTACTTCAGAATTAAACCAGTTCACATTTGTACGGAATGCAAACCATGATGAATGACTCCTTTGACTAACGGATTTAAATGGATTTAGAGTTTTAATGGTGTTTCTACCTTTTTGATTCAATCAATATGGTAGGTTGTTTAGCCACACGTGTGAATTTCATGATCACTGTGTCAAAATGTGTGTTTGGAGTCAAAAGAGGAGCATTGCAAAAGAGAAATGGTGGGAGGCACTCTCTTATTTTGAATTCAACAATTAATATCAATAAGAAATGAAATTCAAGAAGAAGCACTCCATTGTTTGTTAAATTGAATGAATTCATGTGATAGATGGTCCTAGGGCATTTTTTTTATAATGAGTATAGTCATTAAGGAAGAAGCAAAATGTAATTTGAAAGTTATTGCATGAAAAATAGTCTTGGTAAGAATAAGAGAAGCATAATTTACATGAGTTGATTAGAATATCTTATTATTTTAGAATTAAACCAGTTAACATTTGTACGGAATGCAAACTATGATGAATGATTCCTTCGACTGACGGATTTAAATGGATTGAGAGTTTTAATGGTATTTATACTTGTTTGATTCAATCAATATGGTAGGTTGTTTAGCCACACGTGTTAATTTCATGATCACTGTGTCAAAAAGTGTGTTTGGAGTCAAAAGAGGAGCATTGCTAAACAGAAATGGTGGGAGGCACTCTCTTATTTTGAATTCAACAATTAATATCAATAAGAAATGAAATTCAAGATGAAGCACTCCATTGTTTGTTAAATTCAATGAATTCATGTGATAGATGGTCCTAGGGCATTTTCTTCATAATGATTATGGTCATTAAGGAAGAAGCAAAATGTAATTTGAAAGTTATTGCATGAAAAATAGTCTTGGTGACAATAAGAGGAGCTTAATTCACATGAGGTGAATAGAATGTCTTATTACTTCAGAATTAAACCAGTTCACATTTGTACGGAATGCAAACCATGATGAATGACTCCTTTGACTAACGGATTTAAATGGATTTAGAGTATTAATGGTGTTTCTACCTTTTTGATTCAATTAATATGGTAGGTTGTTTAGCCACACGTGTGAATTTCATGATCACTGTGTCAAAAAGTGTGTTTGGAGTCAAAAGAGGATCATTGCTAAAGAGAAATGGTGGGAGGCACTCTCTTATTTTGAATTCAACAATTAATATCAATAAGAAATGAAATTCAAGATGAAGAACTCCATTGTTTGTTAAATTGAATGAATTCATGTGATAGATTGTCCTAGGGCATTTTTTTCATAATGAGTATAGTCATTAATTAAGAAGCAAAATGTAATTTGAAAGTTATTGCATGAATAATAGTCTTGGTAAGAATAAGAGGAGCATAATTCACATGTGTTGATTAGAATATCTTATTATTTTAGCATTAAACCAGTTAACATTTGTACGGAATGCAAACTATGATGAATGATTCCTTTGACTGACGGATTTAAATGGATTGAAAGTTTTAATGCTATTTATACTTGTTTGATTCAATCAATATGGTAGGTTGTTTAGCCACACGTGTTAATTTCATGATCAATGTATCAAAATGTGTGTTTGGAGTCAAAAGAGGAGCATTGCAAAAGAGAAATGGTGGGAGGCACTCTCTTATTTTGAATTCAACAATTAATATCAATAAGAAATGAAATTCAAGATGAAGCACTCCATTGTTTGTTAAATTGAATGAATTCATGTGATAGATGGTCCTAGGGCATTTTTTTCATAATGAGTATAGTCATTAAGGAAGAAGCAAAATGTAATTTGAAAGTTATTGCATGAAAAATAGTCTTGGTAAGAATAAGAGAAGCATAATTTACATGAGTTGATTAGAATATCTTATTATTTTAGAATTAAACCAGTTAACATTTGTACGGAATGCAAACTATGATGAATGATTCCTTTGACTAACGGATTTAAATGGATTGAGAGTTTTAATGGTATTTATACTTGTTTGATTCAATCAATATGGTAGGTTGTTTAGCCACACGTGTTAATTTCATGATCACTGTGTCAAAAAGTGTGTTTGGAGTCAAAAGAGGAGCATTGCTAAACAGAAATGGTGGGAGGCACTCTCTTATTTTGAATTCAACAATTAATATCAATAAGAAATGAAATTCAAGATGAAGCACTCCATTGTTTGTTAAATTGAATGAATTCATGTGATAGATGGTCCTAGGGCATTTTTTTCATAATGAGTATAGTCATTAAGGAAGAAGCAAAGTGTAATTTAAAAGTTATTGCATGAAAAATAGTCTTGGTAAGAATAAGAGGAGCATAATTCACATTAGTTGATTAGAATATCTTATTATTTTAGAATTAAACCAGTTAACATTTGTACGGAATGCAAACTATGATGAATGATTCCTTTGACTGACAGATTTAAATGGATTTAGAGTTTTAATGGTGTTTATAATTGTTTGACTCAATCAATATGGTAGGTTGTTTAGCCACACGTGTTAATTTCATGATCAATGTATCAAAAAGTGTGTTTGGAGTCAAAAGAGGAGCATTGCTAAAGAGAAATGGTGGGAGGCACTCTCTTATTTTGAATTCAACAATTAATATCAATAAGAAATGAAATTCAAGATGAAGCACTCCATTGTTTGTTAAATTGAATGAATTTTATGTGATAGATGGTCCATGGGCATTTTCTTCATAATGAGTATATAGTCATTAAGGAAGAAGCAAAATGTAATTTGAAAGTTATTGCATGAAAAATAGTCTTGGTAAGAATAAGAGGAGCATAATTCACATGAGTTGATTAGAATATCTTATTATTTTAGAATTAAACTAGTTAACATTTGTACGGAATGCAAACTATGATGAATGATTCCTTTGACTGACGGATTTAAATGGATTGAGAGTTTTAATGGTATTTATACTTGTTTGATTCAATCAATATGGTAGGTTGTTTAGCCACACGTGTTAATTTCATGATCACTGTGTCAAAAAGTGTGTTTGGAGTCAAAAGAGGAGCATTGCTAAACAGAAATGGTGGGAGACACTCTCTTATTTTGAATTCAACAATTAATATCAATAAGAAATGAAATTCAAGATGAAGCACTCCATTGTTTGTTAAATTGAATGAATTCATGTGATAGATGGTCCTAGGGCATTTTTTTCATAATGAGTATAGTCATTAAGGAAGAAGCAAAATGTAATTTAAAAGTTATTGCATGAAAAATAGTCTTGGTAAGAATAAGAGGAGCATAATTCACATGAGTTGATTAGAATATCTTATTATTTTAGAATTAAACCAGTTAACATTTGTACGGAATGCAAACTATGATGAATGATTCCTTTGACTGACGGAATTAAATGGATTGAGAGTTTTAATGGTATTTATAGTTGTTTGATTCAATCAATATGGTAGGTTGTTTAGCCACACGTGTTAATTTCATGATCAATGTATCAAAAAGTGAGTTTGGAGTCAAAAGAGGAGCATTGCTAAAGAGAAATGGTGGGAGGCACTCTCTTATTTTGAATTCAACAATTAATATCATTAAGAAATGAAATTCAAGATAAAGCACTCCATTGTTTGTTAAATTGAATGAATTCATGTGATAGATAGTCCATGGGCATTTTCTTCATAATGATTATGGTCATTAAGGAAGAAGCAAAATGTAATTTGAAAGTTATTGCATGAAAAATAGTCTTGGTGACAATAAGAGGAGCTTAATTCACATGAGGTGAATAGAATGTCTTATTACTTCAGAATTAAACCAGTTCACATTTGTACGGAATGCAAACCATGATGAATGACTCCTTTGACTAACGGATTTAAATGGATTTAGAGTATTAATGGTGTTTCTACCTTTTTGATTCAATTAATATGGTAGGTTGTTTAGCCACACGTGTGAATTTCATGATCACTGTGTCAAAAAGTGTGTTTGGAGTCAAAAGAGGATCATTGCTAAAGAGAAATGGTGGGAGGCACTCTCTTATTTTGAATTCAACAATTAATATCAATAAGAAATGAAATTCAAGATGAAGAACTCCATTGTTTGTTAAATTGAATGAATTCATGTGATAGATTGTCCTAGGGCATTTTTTTCATAATGAGTATAGTCATTAATTAAGAAGCAAAATGTAATTTGAAAGTTATTGCATGAATAATAGTCTTGGTAAGAATAAGAGGAGCATAATTCACATGTGTTGATTAGAATATCTTATTATTTTAGCATTAAACCAGTTAACATTTGTACGGAATGCAAACTATGATGAATGATTCCTTTGACTGACGGATTTAAATGGATTGAAAGTTTTAATGCTATTTATACTTGTTTGATTCAATCAATATGGTAGGTTGTTTAGCCACACGTGTTAATTTCATGATCAATGTATCAAAATGTGTGTTTGGAGTCAAAAGAGGAGCATTGCAAAAGAGAAATGGTGGGAGGCACTCTCTTATTTTGAATTCAACAATTAATATCAATAAGAAATGAAATTCAAGATGAAGCACTCCATTGTTTGTTAAATTGAATGAATTCATGTGATAGATGGTCCTAGGGCATTTTTTTCATAATGAGTATAGTCATTAAGGAAGAAGCAAAATGTAATTTGAAAGTTATTGCATGGAAAATAGTTTTGGTAAGAATAAGAGGAGCATAATTCACATGAGTTGATTAGAATATCTTATTATTTTAGAATTAAACCAATTAACATTTGTACGGAATGCAAACTATGATGAATGATTCCTTTGACAGACGGATTTAAATGGATTGAGAGTTTTAATGGTATTTATAGTTGTTTGATTCAATCAATATGGTAGGTTGTTTAGCCACACGTGATAATTTCATGATCAATGTATCAAAAAGTGAGTTTGGAGTCAAAAGAGGAGCATTGCTAAAGAGAAATGGTGGGAGGCACTCTCTTATTTTGAATTCAACAATTAATATCATTAAGAAATGAAATTCAAGATGAAGCTCTCCATTGTTTGTTAAATTGAATGAATTCATGTGATAGATAGTCCATGGGCATTTTCTTCATAATTAATATAGTCATTAAGGAAGAAGCAAAATGTAATTTGAAAGTTATTGCATGAAAAATAGTCTTGGTGACAATAAGAGGAGCTTAATTCACATGAGGTGAATAGAATGTCTTATTACTTCAGAATTAAACCAGTTCACATTTGTACGGAATGCAAACCATGATGAATGACTCCTTTGACTAACGGATTTAAATGGATTTAGAGTTTTAATGGTGTTTCTACCTTTTTGATTCAATCAATATGGTAGGTTGTTTAGCCACACGTGTGAATTTCATGATCACTGTGTCAAAATGTGTGTTTGGAGTCAAAAGAGGAGCATTGCAAAAGAGAAATGGTGGGAGGCACTCTCTTATTTTGAATTCAACAATTAATATCAATAAGAAATGAAATTCAAGATGAAGCACTCCATTGTTTGTTAAATTGAATGAATTCATGTGATAGATGGTCCTAGGGCATTTTTTTCATAATGAGTATAGTCATTAAGGAAGAAGCAAAATGTAATTTGAAAGTTATTGCATGAAAAATAGTCTTGGTAAGAATAAGAGAAGCATAATTTACATGAGTTGATTAGAATATCTTATTATTTTAGAATTAAACCAGTTAACATTTGTACGGAATGCAAACTATGATGAATGATTCCTTCGACTGACGGATTTAAATGGATTGAGAGTTTTAATGGTATTTATACTTGTTTGATTCAATCAATATGGTAGGTTGTTTAGCCACACGTGTTAATTTCATGATCACTGTGTCAAAAAGTGTGTTTGGAGTCAAAAGAGGAGCATTGCTAAACAGAAATGGTGGGAGGCACTCTCTTATTTTGAATTCAACAATTAATATCAATAAGAAATGAAATTCAAGATGAAGCACTCCATTGTTTGTTAAATTCAATGAATTCATGTGATAGATGGTCCTAGGGCATTTTTTTCATAATGAGTATAGTCATTAAGGAAGAAGCAAAATGTAATTTAAAAGTTATTGCATGAAAAATAGTCTTGGTAAGAATAAGAGGAGCATAATTCACATGAGTTGATTAGAATATCTTATTATTTTAGAATTAAACGAGTTAACATTTGTACGGAATGCAAACTATGATGAATGATTCCTTTGACTGACAGATTTAAATGGATTTAGAGTTTTAATGGTGTTTATAATTGTTTGAATCAATCAATATGGTAGGTTGTTTAGCCACACGTGTTAATTTCATGATCAATGTATCAAAAAGTGTGTTTGGAGTCAAAAGAGGAGCATTGCTAAAGAGAAATGGTGGGAGGCACTCTCTTATTTTGAATTCAACAATTAATATCAATAAGAAATGAAATTCAAGATGAAGCACTCCATTGTTTGTTAAATTGAATGAATTTATGTGATAGATGGTCCATGGGCATTTTCTTCATAATGAGTATAGTCATTAAGGAAGAAGCAAAATGTAATTTGAAAGTTATTGCATGAAAAATAGTCTTGGTAAGAATAAGAGGAGCATAATTCACATGAGTTGATTAGAATATCTTATTATTTTAGAATTAAACTAGTTAACATTTGTACGGAATGCAAACTATGATGAATGATTCCTTTGACTGACGGATTTAAATGGATTGAGAGTTTTAATGGTATTTATACTTGTTTGATTCAATCAATATGGTAGGTTGTTTAGCCACACGTGTTAATTTCATGATCACTGTGTCAAAAAGTGTGTTTGGAGTCAAAAGAGGAGCATTGCTAAACAGAAATGGTGGGAGGCACTCTCTTATTTTGAATTCAACAATTAATATCAATAAGAAATGAAATTCAAGATGAAGCACTCCATTGTTTGTTAAATTGAATGAATTCATGTGATAGATGGTCCTAGGGCATTTTTTTCATAATGAGTATAGTCATTAAGGAAGAAGCAAAATGTAATTTAAAAGTTATTGCATGAAAAATAGTCTTGGTAAGAATAAGAGGAGCATAATTCACATGAGTTGATTAGAATATCTTATTATTTTAGAATTAAACGAGTTAACATTTGTACGGAATGCAAACTATGATGAATGATTCCTTTGACTGACAGATTTAAATGGATTTAGAGTTTTAATGGTGTTTATAATTGTTTGAATCAATCAATATGGTAGGTTGTTTAGCCACACGTGTTAATTTCATGATCAATGTATCAAAAAGTGTGTTTGGAGTCAAAAGAGGAGCATTGCTAAAGAGAAATGGTGGGAGGCACTCTCTTATTTTGAATTCAACAATTAATATCAATAAGAAATGAAATTCAAGATGAAGCACTCCATTGTTTGTTAAATTGAATGAATTTATGTGATAGATGGTCCATGGGCATTTTCTTCATAATGAGTATAGTCATTAAGGAAGAAGCAAAATGTAATTTGAAAGTTATTGCATGAAAAATAGTCTTGGTAAGAATAAGAGGAGCATAATTCACATGAGTTGATTAGAATATCTTATTATTTTAGAATTAAACTAGTTAACATTTGTACGGAATGCAAACTATGATGAATGATTCCTTTGACTGACGGATTTAAATGGATTGAGAGTTTTAATGGTATTTATACTTGTTTGATTCAATCAATATGGTAGGTTGTTTAGCCACACGTGTTAATTTCATGATCACTGTGTCAAAAAGTGTGTTTGGAGTCAAAAGAGGAGCATTGCTAAACAGAAATGGTGGGAGGCACTCTCTTATTTTGAATTCAACAATTAATATCAATAAGAAATGAAATTCAAGATGAAGCACTCCATTGTTTGTTAAATTGAATGAATTCATGTGATAGATGGTCCTAGGGCATTTTTTTTTCATAATGAGTATAGTCATTAAGGAAGAAGCAAAATGTAATTTAAAAGTTATTTCATGAAAAATAGTCTTGGTAAGAATAAGAGGAGCATAATTCACATGAGTTGATTAGAATATCTTATTATTTTAGAATTAAACCAGTTAACATTTGTACGGAATGCAAACTATGATGAATGATTCCTTTGACTGACGGAATTAAATGGATTGAGAGTTTTAATGGTATTTATAGTTGTTTGATTCAATCAATATGGTAGGTTGTTTAGCCACACGTGTTAATTTCATGATCAATGTATCAAAAAGTGAGTTTGGAGTCAAAAGAGGAGCATTGCTAAAGAGAAAATGGTGGGAGGCACTCTCTTATTTTGAATTCAACAATTAATATCATTAAGAAATGAAATTCAAGATAAAGCACTCCATTGTTTTGTTAAATTGAATGAATTCATGTGATAGATAGTCCATGGGCATTTTCTTCATAATGATTATAGTCATTAAGGAAGAAGCAAAATGTAATTTGAAAGTTATTGCATGAAAAAATAGTCTTGGTGACAATAAGAGGAGCTTAATTCACATGAGGTGAATAGAATGTCTTATTACTTCAGAATTAAACCAGTTCACATTTGTACGGAATGCAAACCATGATGAATGACTCCTTTGACTAACGGATTTAAATGGATTTAGAGTATTAATGGTGTTTCTACCTTTTTGATTCAATTAATATGGTAGGTTGTTTAGCCACACGTGTGAATTTCATGATCACTGTGTCAAAAAGTGTGTTTGGAGTCAAAAGAGGATCATTGCTAAAGAGAAATGGTGGGAGGCACTCTCTTATTTTGAATTCAACAATTAATATCAATAAGAAATGAAATTCAAGATGAAGAACTCCATTGTTTGTTAAATTGAATGAATTCATGTGATAGATTGTCCTAGGGCATTTTTTTCATAATGAGTATAGTCATTAATTAAGAAGCAAAATGTAATTTGAAAGTTATTGCATGAATAATAGTCTTGGTAAGAATAAGAGGAGCATAATTCACATGTGTTGATTAGAATATCTTATTATTTTAGAATTAAACCAGTTAACATTTGTAGGGAATGCAAACTATGATGAATGATTCCTTTGACTGACGGATTTAAATGGATTGAAAGTTTTAATGCTATTTATACTTGTTTGATTCAATCAATATGGTAGGTTGTTTAGCCACACGTGTTAATTTCATGATCAATGTATCAAAATGTGTGTTTGGAGTCAAAAGAGGAGCATTGCAAAAGAGAAATGGTGGGAGGCACTCTCTTATTTTGAATTCAACAATTAATATCAATAAGAAATGAAATTCAAGATGAAGCACTCCATTGTTTGTTAAATTGAATGAATTCATGTGATAGATGGTCCTAGGGCATTTTTTTCATAATGAGTATAGTCATTAAGGAAGAAGCAAAATGTAATTTGAAAGTTATTGCATGAAAAATAGTTTTGGTAAGAATAAGAGGAGCATAATTCACATGAGTTGATTAGAATATCTTATTATTTTAGAATTAAACCAATTAACATTTGTACGGAATGCAAACTATGATGAATGATTCCTTTGACTGACGGATTTAAATGGATTGAGAGTTTTAATGGTATTTATAGTTGTTTGATTCAATCAATATGGTAGGTTGTTTAGCCACACGTGATAATTTCATGATCAATGTATCAAAAAGTGAGTTTGGAGTCAAAAGAGGAGCATTGCTAAAGAGAAATGGTGGGAGGCACTCTCTTATTTTGAATTCAACAATTAATATCATTAAGAAATGAAATTCAAGATGAAGCTCTCCGTTGTTTGTTAAATTGAATGAATTCATGTGATAGATAGTCCATGGGCATTTTCTTCATAATGAGTATAGTCATTAAGGAAGAAGCAAAATGTAAGTTGAAAGTTATTGCATGAAAAATAGTCTTGGTCACAATAAGAGGAGCTTAATTCACATGAGGTGAATAGAATGTCTTATTACTTCAGAATTAAACCAGTTCACATTTGTACAGAATGCAAACCATGATGAATGACTCCTTTGACTAACGGATTTAAATGGATTTAGAGTTTTAATGGTGTTTCTACCTTTTTGATTCAATCAATATGGTAGGTTGTTTAGCCACACGTGTGAATTTCATGATCACTGTGTCAAAATGTGTGTTTGGAGTCAAAAGAGGAGCATTGCTAAAGAGAAATGGTGGGAGGCACTCTCTTATTTTGAATTCAACAATTAATATCAATAAGAAATGAAATTCAAGATGAAGCACTCCATTGTTTGTTAAATTGAATGAATTTATGTGATAGATGGTCCATGGGCATTTTCTTCATAATGAGTATAGTCAGTAAGGAAGAAGCAAAATGTAATTTGAAAGTTATTGCATGAAAAATAGTTTTGGTAAGAATAAGAGGAGCATAATTCACATGAGTTGATTAGAATATCTTATTATTTTAGAATTAAACCAATTAACATTTGTACGGAATGCAAACTATGATGAATGATTCCTTTGACTGACGGATTTAAATGGATTGAAAGTTTTAATGCTATTTATACTTGTTTGATTCAATCAATATGGTAGGTTGTTTAGCCACACGTGTTAATTTCATGATCAATGTATTAAAATGTGTGTTTGGAGTCAAAAGAGGAGCATTGCAAAAGAGAAATGGTGGGAGGCACTCTCTTATTTTGAATTCAACAATTAATATCAATAAGAAATGAAATTCAAGATGAAGAACTCCATTGTTTGTTAAATTGAATGAATTCATGTGATAGATTGTCCTAGGGCATTTTTTTCATAAAGAGTATAGTCATTAATTAAGAAGCAAAATGTAATTTGAAAGTTATTGCATGAAAAATAGTCTTGGTAAGAATAAGAGGAGCATAATTCACATGAGTTGATTAGAATATCTTATTATTTTAGAATTAAACCAGTTAACATTTGTAAGGAATGCAAACTATGATGAATGATTCCTTTGACTGACGGATTTAAATGGATTGAAAGTTTTAATGCTATTTATACTTGTTTGATTCAATCAATATGGTAGGTTGTTTAGCCACACGTGGTAATTTCATGATCAATGTATCAAAATGTGTGTTTGGAGTCAAAAGAGGAGCATTGCAAAAGAGGAGCAATGCTAGAGAGAAATGGTGGGAGGCACTCTCTTATTTTGAATTCAACAATTAATATCAATAAGAAATGAAATTCAAGATGATGTAGTCCATTGTTTGTTAAATTGAATGAATTCATGTGATAGATGGTCCTAGGGCATTTTTTTCATAATGAGTATAGTCATTAAGGAAGAAGCAAAATGTAATTTGAAAGTTATTGCATGAAAAATAGTCTTGGTAAGAATAAGAGGAGCATAATTCACATGAGTTGATTAGAATATCTTATTATTTTAGAATTAAACCAGTTAACATTTGTACGGAATGCAAACTATGATGAATGATTCCTTTGACTGACGGATTTAAATGGATTGAGAGTTTTAATGGTATTTATAGTTGTTTGATTCAATCAATATGGTAGGTTGTTTAGCCACACGTGTTAATTTCATGATCACTGTACCAAAAAGTGTGTTTGGAGTCAAAAGAGGAGCATTGCTAAAGAGAAATGGTGGGAGGCACTCTCTTATTTTGAATTCTACAATTAATATCGTTAAGAAATGAAATTCAAGATGAAGCTCTCCATTGTTTGTTAAATTGAATGAATTCATGTGATAGATAGTCCATGGGCATTTTCCTCATAATGAGTATAGTCATTAAGGAAGAAGCAAAATGTAATTTGAAAGTTATTGCATGAAAAATCGTCTTGGTGACAATAAGAGGAGCTTAATTCACATGAGGTGAATAGAATGTCTTATTACCTCAGAATTAAACCAGTTCACATTTGTACGGAATGCAAACCATGATGAATGACTCCTTTGACTAACGGATTTAAATGGATTTAGAGTTTTAATGGTGTTTCTACCTTTTTGATTCAATCAATATGGTAGGTTGTTTAGCCACACGTGTGAATTTCATGATCACTGTGTCAAAAAGTGTGTTTGGAGTCAAAAGAGGAGCATTGCTAAAGAGAAATGGTGGGAGGCACTCTCTTATTTTGAATTCAACAATTAATATCAATAAGAAATGAAATTCAAGATGAAGAACTCCATTGTTTGTTAAATTGAATGAATTCATGTGATAGATGGTCCTAGGGCATTTTTTTCATAATGAGTATAGTCATTAAGGAAGAAGCAAAATGTAATTTGAAAGTTATTGCATTAAAAATAGTCTTGGTAAGAATAAGAGGAGCATAATTCACATGAGTTGATTAGAATATCTTATTATTTTAGAATTAAACCAGTTAACATTTGTACAGAATGCAAACTATGATGAATGATTCCTTTGACTGACGGATTTAAATGGATTGAGAGTTTTAATGGTATTTATACTTGTTTGATTCAATCAATATGGTAGGTTGTTTAGCCACACGTGTTAATTTCATGATCAATGTATCAAAAACTGAATTTGGAGTCAAAAGAGGAGTATTGCTAAAGAGAAATGGTGGGAGGCACTCTCTTATTTTGAATTCAACAATTAATATCATTAAGAAATGAAATTGAAGATGAAGCACTCCATTGTTTGTTAAATTGAATGAATTCATGTGATAGATAGTCCATGGGCATTTTCCTCATAATGAGTATAGTCACTAAGGAAGAAGCAAAATGTAATTTGAAAGTTATTGCATGAAAAATAGTCTTGGTAAGAATAAGAGGAGCATAATTCACATGAGTTGATTAGAATATCTTATTATTTTAGAATTAAACCAGTTAACATTTCTACGGAATGCAAACTATGATGAATGATTCCTTTGACTTACGGATTTAAATGGATTGAGAGTTTTAATGGTATTTATACTTGTTTGATTCAATCAATATGGTAGGTTGTTTAGCCACACGTGTTAATTTCATGATCAATGTATCAAAAAGTGTGTTTGGAGTCAAATGAGGAGCATTGCTAAAGTGAAATGGTGGGAGGCACTCTCTTATTTTGAATTCAACAATTAATATCATTAGGAAGTGAAATTCAAGATCAAGCACTCCATTGTTTGTTAAATTGAATGAATTCATGTGATAGATAGTCCATGGGCATTTTCTTCATAATGAGTATAGTCATTAAGGAAGAAGCAAAATGTAATTTGAAAGTTATTGCATGAAAAATACTCTTGGTAAGAATAAGAGGAGCTTAATTCACATGAGGTGAATAGAATGTCATATTATTTCAGAAATGAACCAGTTCAGATTTGTACGGAATGCAAACCATGATGAAGGACTCCTTTGACTAACGGATTTAAATGGATTTAGAGTTTTAATGGTGTTTCTACGTTTTTGATTCAATCAATATGGTAGCTTGTTTAGCCACACGTGTTAATTTCATGATCACTGTGTCAAAAAGTGTGTTTGGAGTCAAAAGAGGAGCATTGCTAAAGAGAAACGGTGGGAGGCACTCTCTTATTTTGAATTCAACAATTAATATTAATAAGAAATGAAATTCAAGATGAAGCACTCCATTGTTTGTTAAATTGAATGAATTCATGTGATAGATGGTCCTAGGGCATTTTTTTCATAATGAGTATAGTCATTAAGGAAGAAGCAAAATGTAATTTGAAACTTATTGCATGAAAAATAGTCTTGGTAAGAATAAGAGGAGCATAATTCACATGAGTTGATTAGAATATCTTATTATTTTTTAATTAAACCAGTTAACATTTGTACGGAATGCAAACTATGATGAATGATTCCTTTGACTGACGGATTTAAATGGATTTAGAGTTTTAATGGTGTTTATAATTGTTTGATTCAATCAATATGGTAGGATGTTTAGCCACACGTGATAATTTCATGATCAATGTATCAAAAAGTGTGTTTGGAGTCAAAAGAGGAGCATTGCTAAAGAGAAATGGTGGGAGGCACTCTCTTATTTTGAATTCAACAATTAATATCAATAAGAAATGAAATTCAAGATGAAGCACTCCATTGTTTGTTAAATTGAATGAATTTATGTGATAGATGGTCCATGGGCATTTTCTTCATAATGAGTATATTCATTAAGGAAGAAGCAAAATGTAATTTGAAAGTTATTGCATGAAAAAGTCTTGGTAAGAATAAGAGGGGCATAATTCACATGGGTTGATTAGAAAATGTTATTATTTTAGAATTAAACCAGTTAACATTTGTACCGAATGCAAACTATGATGAATGATTCCTTTGACTGACAGATTTAAATGGATTGAGAGTTTTAATGGTATTTATACTTGTTTGATTCAATCAATATGGTAGGTTGTTTAGCCACACGTGTTAATTTCATGATCACTGCGTCAAAAAGTGTGTTTGGAGTCAAAAGAGGAGCATTGCTAAAGAGAAACGGTGGGAGGCACTCTCTTATTTTGAATTCAACAATTAATATCAATAAGAAATGAAATTCAAGATGAAGCACTCCATTGTTTGTTAAATTGAATGAATTCATGTGATAGATGGTCCTAGGGCATTTTTTTCATAATGAGTATAGTCATTAAGGAAGAAGCAAAATGTAATTTGAATGTTATTGCATGAAAAATAGTCTTGGTAAGAATAAGAGGAGCATAATTCACATGAGTTGATTAGAATATCTTATTATTTTAGAATTAAACCAGTTAACATTTGTACGGAATGCAAAATATGATGAATGATTCCTTTGACTGACGGATTTAAATGGATTTAGAGTTTTAATGGTGTTTATAATTGTTTGATTCAATCAATATGGTAGGTGGTTTAGCCACACGTGTTAATTTCATGATCACTGTGTCCAAAAGTGTGTTTGGAGTCAAAAGAGGAGCATTGCTAAAGAGAAATGGTGGGAGGCACTCTCTTATTTTGAATTCAACAATTAATATCATTAAGAAATGAAATTCAAGATCAAGCACTCCATTGTTTGTTAAATTGAATGAATTCATGTGATAGATCGTCCATGGGCATTTTCTTCATAATGAGTATAGTCATTAAGTAAGAAGCAAAATGTAATTTGAAAGTTATTGCATGAAAAATAGTCTTGGTAAGAACAAGAGGAGCTTAATTCACAAGAGGTGAATAGAATGTCTTATTATTTTAGAATTGAACCAGTTCACATTTGTACGGAATGCAAACCATGATGAATGACTCCTTTGACTAACGGATTTAAATGGATTTAGAGTTTTAATGGTGTTTCTACTTGTTTGATTCAATCAATATGGTAGGTGGTTTAGCCACACGTGTTAATTTCATGATCACTGTGTCAAAAAGTGTGTTTGGAGTCAAAAGCGGAGCATTGCTAAAGAGAAATGGCGGGAGGCAATCTCTTATTTTGAATTCAACAATTAGTATCAATAAGAAATGAAATTCAAGATCAAGCACTCCATTGTTTGTTAAATTGAATGAATTCATGTGATAGATGGTCCATTGGCATTTTCTTCATAATGAGTATAGTCATTAAGGAAGAAGCAAAATGTAATTTGAAAGATATGGCATGAAAAATAGTCTTGGTAACAATAAGATGAGCTTAATTCACATGAGGTGAATAGAATGTCTTATTATTTTAGAATTAAACAAGTTCACATTTGCACGGAATGCATACCATGATGAATGACTCCTTTGACTGATGGATTTAAATGGATTTAGAGTTTTAATGGTGTTTGTACATGTTTGGTTCAATCAATATACTAGGTTATTTAGCCAGATGCATTAATTTCATGATCAATGAGTCAAAAAGTGTGTTTGGAGTCGAACGAACAGCATTGCTAATGAGGAATGGTGGGAGGCACTCTCTTATTTTGAATTCAACAATTACTATCATTAAGAAATGAAATTCAAGATGAAGCACTCCATTGTTTGTTAAATTGAATGAATTCATGTGATTCATGGTCCAAGGGCATTTTCTTCATAATGAGTATAGTCATTAAGGAAGAAGCAAAATGTAATTTGAAAGTTATTGCATGAAAAATAGTCTTGGTCACAATAAGAGGAGCTTAATTCACATGAGGTGAATAGAATGTCTTATTATTTCAGAATTGAACAAGTTCACATTTATACGGAATGCAAACCATGATGAATGACTCCTTTGACTAACGGATTTAAATTGATTTAGAGTTTTAATGGTCTTTCTACTTTTTTGATTCAATCAATATGGTAGGTTGTTTAGCCACACGTGTTAATTTCATGATCACTGGGTCAAAAAGTGTGTTTGGAGTCAAAAGAGGAGCATTGCTAAAGAGAAATGGAGGGAGGCACTCTCTTATTTTGAATTCAACAATTAATATCAATAAGAAATGAAATTCAAGATGAAGCAGTCCATTGTTTGTTAAATTGAATGAATTCATGTGATAGATGGTCCAAGGGCATTTTTTTCATAATGAGTATAGTCATTAAGGAAGAAGCAAAATGTAATTTGAAAGTTATTGCATTAAAAATAGTCTTGGTAAGAATAAGAGGAGCATAATTCACATGAGTTGATTAGAATATCTTATTATTTTAGAATTAAACCAGTTAACATTTGTACGGAATGCAAATTATGATGAATGATTCCTTTGACTGACGGATTTAAATGGATTGAGAGTTTTAATGGTATTTATACTTGTTTGATTCAATCAATATGGTAGGTTGTTTAGCCACACGTGTTAATTTCATGATCAATGTATCAAAAAGTGTGTTTGGAGTCAAAAGAGGAGCATTGCTAAAGAGAAATGGTGGGAGGCACTCTCTTATTTTGAATTCAACAATTAATATCAATAAGAAATGAAATTCAAGATCAAGCACTCCATTGTTTGTTAAATTGAATGAATTCATGTGATAGATGGTCCTAGGGCATTTTTTTCATAATGACTATAGTCATTAAGGAAGAAGCAAAATGTAATTTGAAAGTTATTGCTTTAAAAATAGTCTTGGTAAGAATAAGAGGAGCATAATTCACATGAGTTGATTAGAATATCTTATTATTTGAGAATTAAACCAGTTAACATTTGTACGGAATGCAAACTATGATGAATGATTCCTTTGACTGACGGATTTAAATGGATTGAGAGTTTTAATGGTATTTATACTTGTTTGATTCAATCAATATGGTAGGTTGTTTAGCCACACGTGTTAATTTCATGATCAATGTAACAAAAAGTGTGTTTGGAGTCAAAAGAGGAGTATTGCAAAAGAGAAATGGTGGGAGGCACTCTCTTATTTTGAATTCAACAATTAATATCAATAAGAAATGAAATTCAAGATGAAGCACTTCATTGTTTGTTAAATTGAATGAATTCATGTGATTCATGGTCCAAGGGCATTTTCTTCATAATAAGTATAGTCATTAAGGAAGAAGCAAAATGTAATTTGAAAGTTATTGCATGAAAAATAGTCTTGGTCACAATAAGAGGAGCTTAATTCACATGAGGTGAATAGAATGTCTTATTATTTCAGAATTGAACCAGTTCACATTTATACGGAATGCAAACCACGATGAATGACTCCTTTGACTAAAGGATTTAAATGGATTTAGAGTTTTAATGGTGTTTCTACTTTTTTGATTCAATCAATATGGTAGGTTGTTTAGCCACACGTGTTAATTTCATGATCACCGTGTCAAAAAGTGTGTTTGGAGTCAAAAGAGGAGCATTGCTAAAGAGAAATGGTGGGAGGCACTCTCTTATTTTGAATTCAACAATTAATATCAATAAGAAATGAAATTCAAGATGAAGCAGTCCATTGTTTGTTAAATTGAATGAATTCATGTGATAGATGGTCCAAGGGCATTTTTTTCATAATGACTATAGTCATTAAGAAGAAGCAAAATGTAATTTGAAAGTTATTGCATGAAAAATAGTCTTGGTAGGAATAAGAGGAGCATAATTCACATGAGTTGATTAGAATATCTTATTATTTTAGAATTCAACGAGTTAACATTTGTACGGAATGCAAACTATGATGAATGATTCCTTTGACTGACGGATTTAAATGGATTGAAAGTTTTAATGGTATTTATACTTGTTTGATTCAATCAATATGGTAGGTTGTTTAGCCTCACGTGTTAATTTCATGATCAATGTATCAAAAAGTGTGTTTGGAGTCAAAAGAGGAGCATTGCCAAAGAGAAATGGTGGGAGGCACTCTCTTATTTTGAATTCAACAATTAATATCAACAAGAAATGAAATTCAAGATGAAGCACTCCATTGTTTGTTAAATTGAATGAATTTATGTGATAGATGGTCCATGGGCATTTTCTTCATAATGAGTATATTCATTAAGGAAGAAGCAAAATGTAATTTGAAAGTTATTGCATGAAAAATAGTCCTGGTCACAATAAGAGTAGCTTAATTCACATGAGAAGAATAGAATGTCTTATTATTTCATAATTGAACCAGTTCACATTTGTACGGAATGCAAACCATGATGAATGACTCCTTTGACTAACAGATTTAAATGGATTAAGAGTTTGAATGGTGTTTCTACTTTTTTGATTCAATCAATATGGTAGGTTGTTTAGCCACACGTGTTAATTTCATGATCACTCTGTCAAAAAGTGTGTTTGCAGTCAAAAGAGGAGCATTGCTAAAGAGAAATGGTGGGAGGCACTCTCTTATTTTGAATTCAACAATTAATATCAATAAGAAATGAAATTCAAGATGAAGCAGTCCATTGTTTGTTAAATTGAATGAATTCATGTGATAGATGGTCCAAGGGCATTTTTTTCATAATGAGTATAGTCATTAAGGAAGAAGCAAAATGTAATTTGAAAGTTAGTGCATAAAAAATAGTGTTGGTAAGAATAAGAGGAGCATAATTCACATGAGTTGATTAGAATATCTTATTATTTTAGAATTAAACAAGTTAACATTTGTACGGAATGCAAACTATGATCAATGATTCCTTTGACTGACGGATTTAAATGGATTGAGAGTTTTAATGGTATTTATACTTGTTTGATTCAATCAATATGGTAGGTTGTTTAGCCACACGTGTTAATTTCATGATCAATGTATCAAAAAGTGTGTTTGGAGTCAAAAGAGGAGCATTGCAAAAGAGAAATGGTGGGAGGCACTCTCTTATTTTGAATTCAACAATTAATATCATTAAGAAATGAAATTCAAGATGAAGCACTCCATTGTTTGTTAAATTGAATGAATTCATGTGATTCATGGTCCAAGGGCATTTTCTTCATAATGAGTATAGTAATTAATGAAGAAGCAAAATGTAATTTGTAAGTTATTGCATGAAAAATAGTCTTGGTCACAATAAGAGGAGCTTAATTCACATGAGGTGAATAGAATGTCTTATTATTTCAGAATTGAACCAGTTCACATTTGTACGGAATGCCAACCATGATGAATGACTCCTTTGACTAAGGGATTTAAATGGATTTAGAGTTTTAATGGTGTTTTTACCTTTTTGATTGAATCAATATGGTAGGTTGTTTAGCCACACGTGTTAATTTCATGATCACTGTACCACAAAGTGTGTTTGGAGTCAAAAGAGGAGCATTGCTAAAGAGAAATGGTGGGAGGCACTCTCTTATTTTGAATGCAACAATTAATATCATTAAGAAATGAAATTCAAGATGAAGCACTCCATTGTTTGTTAAATTGAATGAATTCATGCGATAGATAATCCATGGGCATTTTCTTAATAATGAGTATAGTCATTAAGGAAGAAGCAAAATGTAATTTGAAAGTTATTGCATGAAAAATAGTCATGGTAATAATAAGAGGAGCTTAATCACATGAGGTGAATAGAATGTCTTATTATTTCAGAATTAAACCAGTTCACATTTGTACGGAATGCAAACCATGATGAATGACTCCTTTGACGAAGGGATTTAAATGGATTTAGAGTTTTAATGTTGTTTTTACCTTTTTGATTCAATCAATATGGTAGGTTGTTTAGCCACACGTGTTAATTTCATGATCACTGTGCCAAAAAGTGTGTTTGGAGTCAAAAGAGGAGCACTGCTAAAGAGAAATGGTGGGAGGCACTCTCTTATTTTGAATTCAACAATTAATATCAATAAGAAATGAAATTCAAGAAGAAGCACTCCATTGTTTGTTAAATTGAATGAATTCATGTGATAGATGGTCCTAGGGAATTTTTTTCATAATGAGTATAGTCATTGAGGAAGAAGCAAAATGTAATTTGAAAGTTATTGCATGAAAAATAGTCTTGGTAAGAATAAGAGGAGCATAATTCACATGAGTTGATTAGAATATCTTATTATTTTAGAATTAAACCAGTTAACATTTGTACAAAATGTAAATTATGATGAATGATTCCTTTGACTGACAGAATTTAAATGGATTGAGACTTTTAATGGTATTTATACTTGTTTGATTCAATCAATATGGTAGGTTGTTTAGCCACACGTGTTAATTTCATGATCAATGTATCAAAAAGTGTGTTTGGAGTCAAAAGAGGAGCATTGCTAAAGAGAAATGGTGGGAGGCACTCTCTTATTTTGAATTCAACAATTAATATCAATAAGAAATGAAATTCAAGATGAAGCAGTCCATTGTTTGTTAAATTGAATGAATTCATGTGATAGATGGTCCAAGGGCATTTTTTTCATAATGAGTATAGTCATTAAGGAAGAAGCAAAATGTAATTTGAAAGTTATTGCATAAAAAATAGTCTTGGTAAGAATAAGAGGAGCATAATTCACATGAGTTGATTAGAATATCTTATTATTTTAGAATTAAACCAGTTAACATTTGTACGGAATGCAAACTATGATGAATGATTCCTTTGACTGACGGATTTAAATGGATTGAGAGTTTTAATGGTATTTATACTTGTTTGATTCAATCAATATGGTAGGTTGTTTAGCCACACGTGTTAATTTCATGATCAATGTATCAAAAAGTGTGTTTGGAGTCAAAAGAGGAGCATTGCAAAAGAGAAATGGTGGGAGGCACTCTCTTATTTTGAATTCAACAATTAATATCATTAAGAAATGAAATTCAAGATGAAGCACTCCATTGTTTGTTAAATTGAATGAATTCATGTGATAGATAGTCCATTGGCATTTTCTTCATAATGAGTATAGTCATTAAGGAAGAAGCAAAATGTAATTTGAAAGTTATTGCATGAAAAATAGTCTTGGTAATAATAAGAGGAGCTTAATCACATGAGATGAATAGAATGTCTTATTATTTCATAATTGAACCAGTTCACATTTGTACGGAATGCAAACCATGATGAATGACTCCTTTGACTAACAGATTTAAATGGATTAAGAGTTTGAATGGTGTTTCTACTTTTTTGATTCAATCAATATGGTAGGTTGTTTAGCCACACGTGTTAATTTCATGATCACTCTGTCAAAAAGTGTGTTTGCAGTCAAAAGAGGAGCATTGCTAAAGAGAAATGGTGGGAGGCACTCACTTATTTTGAATTCAACAATTAATATCAATAAGAAATGAAATTCAAGATGAAGCAGTCCATTGTTTGTTAAGTTGAATGAATTCATGTGATAGATGGTCCAAGGGCATTTTTTTCATAATGAGTATAGTCATTAAGGAAGAAGCAAAATGTAATTTGAAAGTTATTGCATAAAAAATAGTCTTGGTAAGAATAAGAGGAGCATAATTCACATGAGTTGATTAGAATATCTTATTATTTTAGAATTAAACCAGTTAACATTTGTACGGAATGCAAACTATGATGAATGATTCCTTTGACTGACGGATTTAAATGGATTGAGAGTTTTAATGGTATTTATACTTGTTTGATTCAATCAATATGGTAGGTTGTTTAGCCACACGTGTTAATTTCATGATCAATGTATCAAAAAGTGTGTTTGGAGTCAAAAGAGGAGCATTGCAAAAGAGAAATGGTGGGAGGCACTCTCTTATTTTGAATTCAACAATTAATATCATTAAGAAATGAAATTCAAGATGAAGCACTCCATTGTTTGTTAAATTGAATGAATTCACGTGATAGATAGTCCATGGGCATTTTCTTCATAATGAGTATAGTCATAAAGGACGAAGCAAAATATAATTTGAAAGTTATTGCATGAAAAATAGTCTTGGTAAGAATAAGAGGAGCTTAATTCACATGAGATGAATAGAATGTCTTATTATTTCAGAATTAAAGCAGTTCACATTTGTACGGAATGCAAACCATGATGAATGACTCCTTTGACTAAGGGATTTAAATGGATTTAGAGTTTTAATGGTGTTTTTACCTTTTTGATTCAATCAATATGGTAGGTTGTTTAGCCACACGTGTTAATTTCATGATCACTGTGCCAAAAAGTGTGTTTGGAGTCAAAAGAGGAGCATTGCTAAAGAGAAATGGTGGGAGGCACTCTCTTATTTTGAATTCAACAATTAATATCAATAAGAAATGAAATTCAAGATGAAGCAGTCCATTGTTTGTTAAATTAAATGAATTCATGTGATAGATGGTCCTAGGGCATTTTTTTCATAAAGAGTATAGTCATTAAGGAAGAAGCAAAATGTAATTTGAAAGTTATTGCATGAAAAATAGTCTGCGTAAGAATAAGAGGAGCATAATTCACATGAGTTGATTAGAATATCCTATTATTTTAGAATTAAACCAGTTAACATTTGTACGGAATGCAAACTATGATGAATGATTCCTTTGACTGACGGATTTAAATAGATTGAAAGTTTTAATGGTATTTATACTTGTTTGATTCAATCAATATGGTAGGTTGTTTAGCCACACGTGTTAATTTCATGATCACTGTGTTAAAAAGTGTGTTTGGAGTCAAAAGAGGAGCATTGCTAAAGAGAAATGCAGGGAGGCACTCTCTTATATTGAATTCAACAATTAATATCAATAAGAAATGAAATTCAAGATGAAGCAGTCCATTGTTTGTTAAATTGAATGAATTCATGTGATAGATGGTCCAAGGGCATTTTTTTCATAATGACTATAGTCATTAAGAAGAAGCAAAATGTAATTTGAAAGTTACTGCATGAAAAATAGTCTTGGTAAGAATAAGAGGAGCATAATTCACATGAGTTGATTAGAATATCTTATTATTTTAGAATTCAACCAGTTAACATTTGTACGGAATGCAAATTATGATGAATGATTCCTTTGACTGACGGATTTACATGGATTAAGACTTTTAATGGTATTTATACTTGTTTGATTCAATCAATATGGTAGGTTGTTTAGCCACATGTGTTAATTTCATGATCAATGTATCAATAAGTGTGTTTGGAGTCAAAAGAGGAGCATTGCTAAAGAGAAATGGTGGGAGGCACTCTCTTATTTTGAATTCAACAATTAATATCAATAAGAAATGAAATTCAAGATGAAGCAGTCCATTGTTTGTTAAATTGAATGAATTCATGTGATAGATGGTCCTAGGGCATTTTTTTCATAAGGAGTATATTCATTAAGGAAGAAGCAAAATGTAATTTGAAAGTTATTGCATGAAAAATAGTCTGCGTAAGAATAAGA
>JBAPLH010001071.1:0-20845 GCA_037897445.1 Ceriops zippeliana
CAAAAATAGAGAATTCCTTGCATCATTTTTGGTTAGCAAGTTTCCTCTTTGGATTCCAAACACACTTTTTGATACATTGAGCATGAAATATAACACATGTGGCTAAACAACCTAGTATATTAATTGAATCAAACATGTATAAACATCAATAAAAATCCAAATCTATTTAAATCCATCAGCCAAAGGTGCCATTCATCACGGTTTGCATTTCGCACAAATGTTAACTGGTTTAATTCCTAAATAATGAGAATTTCTAATCACCTCGTGTTAATTAGGCTCCTCTTGTTGTTACCAGGACTATTTTTCATGCAATAACCTTGAAATTAACTTCTGATTCTTTCTTAATAACTATATTCATTATGAAAAAAAATGTGCATGGACCATTAATTACATGAATTAATTCAATTTAACAAACAATGGAGTCCTTGATTTTGAATTGCATTTCTTATAGATATTAATTGTTGAATTCAAAAATAGAGAGTTCCTCGCATCATTTTTTGTTAGCAAGGCTCCTCTTTTGATTCCAAAGCCACTTTTTGATACATTGATCATGAAATATAACACATGTGGTTAAACAACCTAGTATATTAATTGAATCAAACAAGCATAAACACCAATAAAAATCCAAATCTATTTAAATCCATCAGCCAAAGGTGCCATTCATCACGGTTTGTATTTCGCACTAATGTTAACTGGTTTAATTCCTAAATAATGAGAATTTCTAATCACCTCGTGTTAATTAGGCTCCTCTTGTTGTTACCAGGACTATTTTTCATGCAATAACCTTGAAATTAACTTATGATTCTTTCTTAATAACTATATTCATTATGAAAAAAATGCCCATGGACCATCAATTACATGAATTAATTCAATTTAACAAACAATGGAGTCCTTGATTTTGAATTGCATTTCTTATAGATATTAATTGTTGAATTCAAAAATAGAGAGTTCCTCGCATCATTTTTTGTTAGCAAGGCTCTTCTTTTGATTCCAAAGCCACTTTTTGATACATTGATCATGAAATATAACACATGTGGTTAAACAACCTAGTATATTAATTGAATCAAACAAGCATAAACACCAATAAAAATCCAAATCTATTTAAATCCATCAGCCAAAGGTGCCATTCATCACCGGTTTGCATTTCGCACAAATGTTAACTGGTTTAATTCCTAAATAATGAGAATTTCTAATCACCTCGTGTTAATTAGGCTCCTCTTGTTGTTACCAGGACTATTTTTCATGCAATAACCTTGAAATTAACTTTTGATTCTTTCTTAATAACTATATTCATTATGAAAAAAAATGCCCATGGACCATCAATTACATGAATTAATTCAATTTAACAAACAATGGAGTCCTTGATTTTGAATTGCATTTCTTATAGATATTAATTGTTGAATTCAAAAATAGAGAGTTCCTCGCATCATTTTTTGTTAGCAAGGCTCTTCTTTTGATTCCAAAGCCACTTTTTGATACATTGATCATGAAATATAACACATGTGGTTAAACAACCTAGTATATTAATTGAATCAAACAAGCATAAACACCAATAAAAATCCAAATCTATTTAAATCCATCAGCCAAAGGTGCCATTCATCACCGTTTTCATTTCGCACAAATGTTAACTGGTTTAATTCCTAAATAATGAGAATTTCTAATCACCTCGTGTTAATTAGGCTCCTCTTGTTGTTACCAGGACTATTTTTCATGCAATAACCTTGAAATTAACTTCTGATTCTTTCTTAATAACTATATTCATTATGAAAAAAAATGCCCATGGACCATCTAAAGATGAATTCATTCAATTTAACAAACAATGGAGTCCTTGATTTTGAATTGCATTTCTTATAGATATTAATTGTTGAATTCAAAAATAGAGAGTTCCTTGCATCATTTTTGGTTAGCAAGTTTCCTCTTTGGATTCCAAACACACTTTTTGATACATTGGGCATGAAATATAACACATGTGGCTAAACAACCTAGTATATTAATTGAATCAAACATGTATAAACATCAATAAAACTCCAAATCTATTTAAATCCATCAGCCAAAGGTGCCATTCATCACGGTTTGCATTTCGCACAAATGTTAACTGGTTTAATTCCTAAATAATGAGAATTTCTAATCATCTCGTGTTAATTAGGCTCCTCTTGTTGTTACCAGGACTATTTTTCATGCAATAACCTTGAAATTAACTTATGATTCTTTCTTAATAACTATATTCATTATGAAAAAAATGCCCATGGACCATCAATTACATGAATTAATTCAATTTAACAAACAATGGAGTCCTTGATTTTGAATTGCATTTCTTATAGATATTAATTGTTGACTTCAAAAATAGAGAGTTCCTCGCATCATTTTTTGTTAGCAAGGCTCCTCTTTTGATTCCAAAGCCACTTTTTGATACATTGATCATGAAATATAACACATGTGGTTAAACAACCTAGTATATTAATTGAATCAAACAAGCATAAACACCAATAAAAATCCAAATCTATTTAAATCCATCAGCCAAAGGTGCCATTCATCACGGTTTGCATTTCGCACAAATGTTAACTGGTTTAATTCCTAAATAATGAGAATTTCTAATCACCTCGTGTTAATTAGGCTCCTCTTGTTGTTACCAGGACTATTTTTCATGCAATAACCTTGAAATTAACTTATGATTCTTTCTTAATAACTATATTCATTATGAAAAAAATGCCCATGGACCATCAATTACATGAATTAATTCAATTTAAAAAACAATAGAGTCCTTGATTTTGAATTGCAATTCTTATAGATATTAATTGTTGACTTCAAAAATAGAGAGTTCCTCGCATCATTTTTTGTTAGCAAGGCTCCTCCTCTTTTGATTCCAAAGCCACTTTTTGATACATTGATCATGAAATATAACACATGTGGTTAAACAACCTAGTATATTAATTGAATCAAACAAGCATAAACACCAATAAAAATCCAAATCTATTTAAATCCATCAGCCAAAGGTGCCATTCATCACCGTTTTCATTTCGCACAAATGTTAACTGGTTTAATTCCTAAATAATGAGAATTTCTAATCACCTCGTGTTAATTAGGCTCCTCTTGTTGTTACCAGGACTATTTTTCATGCAATAACCTTGAAATTAACTTATGATTCTTTCTTAATAACTATATTCATTATGAAAAAAATGCCCATGGACCATCAATTACATGAATTAATTCAATTTAACAAACAATGGAGTCCTTGATTTTGAATTGCATTTCTTATAGATATTAATTGTTGAATTCAAAAATAGAGAGTTCCTCGCATCATTTTTTGTTAGCAAGGCTCCTCTTTTGATTCCAAAGCCACTTTTTGATACATTGATCATGAAATATAACACATGTGGTTAAACAACCTAGTATATTAATTGAATCAAACAAGCATAAACACCAATAAAAATCCAAATCTATTTAAATCCATCAGCCAAAGGTGCCATTCATCACCGTTTGCATTTCGCACAAATGTTAACTGGTTTAATTCCTAAATAATGAGAATTTCTAATCACCTCGTGTTAATTAGGCTCCTCTTGTTGTTACCAGGACTATTTTTCATGCAATAACCTTGAAATTAACTTCTGATTCTTTCTTAATAACTATATTCATCATATGAAAAAAAAATGCCCATGGACCATCTAAAAGATGAATTCATTCAATTTAACAAACAATGGAGTCCTTGATTTTGAATTGCATTTCTTATAGATATTAATTGTTGAATTCAAAAAATAGAGAGTTCCTTGCATCATTTTTGGTTAGCAAGTTTCCTCTTTGGATTCCAAACACACTTTTTGATACATTGGCATGAAATATAACACATGTGGCTAAACAACCTAGTATATTAATTGAATCAAACATGTATAAACATCAATAAAACTCCAAATCTATTTAAATCCATCAGCCAAAGGTGCCATTCATCACGGTTTGCATTTCGCACAAATGTTAACTGGTTTAATTCCTAAATAATGAGAATTTCTAATCATCTCGTGTGAATTAGGCTCCTCTTGTTGTTACCAGGACTATTTTTCATGCAATAACCTTGAAATTAACGTATGATTCTTTCTTAATAACTATATTCATTATGAAAAAAAATGCCCATGGACCATCAATTACATGAATTAATTCAATTTAACAAACAATGGAGTCCTTGATTTTGAATTGCATTTCTTATAGATATTAATTGTTGACTTCAAAAATAGAGAGTTCCTCGCATCATTTTTTGTTAGCAAGGCTCCTCTTTTGATTCCAAAGCCACTTTTTTGATACATTGATCATGAAATATAACACATGTGGTTAAACAACCTAGTATATTAATTGAATCAAACAAGCATAAACACCAATAAAAATCCAAATCTATTTAAATCCATCAGCCAAAGGTGCCATTCATCACGGTTTGCATTTCGCACAAATGTTTAACTGGTTTAATTCCTAAATAATGAGAATTTCTAATCACCTCGTGTTAATTAGGCTCCTCTTGTTGTTACCAGGACTATTTTTCATGCAATAACCTTGAAATTAACTTATGATTCTTTCTTAATAACTATATTCATTATGAAAAAAAAATGCCCATGGACCATCAATTACATGAATTAATTCAATTTAAAAAACAATGGAGTCCTTGATTTTGAATTGCATTTCTTATAGATATTAATTGTTGACTTCAAAAAATAGAGAGTTCCTCGCATCATTTTTTGTTAGCAAGGCTCCTCTTTTGATTCCAAAGCCACTTTTTGATACATTGATCATGAAATATAACACATGTGGTTAAACAACCTAGTATATTAATTGAATCAAACAAGCATAAACACCAATAAAAATCCAAATCTATTTAAATCCATCAGCCAAAGGTGCCATTCATCACAGTTTGCATTTCGCACAAATGTTAACTGGTTTAATTCCTAAATAATGAGAATTTCTAATCACCTCGTGTTAATTAGGCTCCTCTTGTTGTTACCAGGACTATTTTTCATGCAATAACCTTGAAATTAACTTATGATTCTTTCTTAATAACTATATTCATTATGAAAAAAATGCCCATGGACCATCTATAAGATGAATTCATTCAATTTAACAAACAATGGAGTCCTTGATTTTGAATTGCATTTCTTATAGATATTAATTGTTGAATTCAAAAATAGAGAGTTCCTTGCATCATTTTTGGTTAGCAAGTTTCCTCTTTGGATTCCAAACACACTTTTTGATACATTGAGCATGAAATATAACACATGTGGCTAAACAACCTAGTATATTAATTGAATCAAACATGTATAAACATCAATAAAACTCCAAATCTATTTAAATCCATCAGCCAAAGGTGCCATTCATCATGGTTTGCATTTCGCACAAATGTTAACTGGTTTAATTCCTAAATAATGAGAATTTCTAATCATCTCGTGTGAATTAGGCTCCTCTTGTTGTTACCAGGACTATTTTTCATGCAATAACCTTGAAATTAACTTATGATTCTTTCTTAATAACTATATTCATTATGAAAAATATTCACATGGACCATCAATTACATGAATTCATTCAATTTAACAAACAATGGAGTCGTTGATTTTGAATTGCATTTCTTATTGATATTAATTGTTGAATTCAAAAATAGAGAGTTCCTCGCATCATTTTTTGTTAGCAAGGGTCCTCTTTTGATTCCAAAGCCACTTTTTGATACATTGATCATGAAATATAACACATGTGGTTAAACAACCTAGTATATTAATTGAATCAAACAAGCATAAACACCAATAAAAATCCAAATCTATTTAAATCCATCAGCCAAAGGTGCCATTCATCACAGTTTGCATTTCGCACAAATGTTAACTGGTTTAATTCCTAAATAAGGATAATTTCTAATCACCTCGTGTTAATTAGGCTCCTCTTGTTGTTACCAGGACTATTTTTCATGCAATAACCTTGAAATTAACTTTTGTTTCTTTCTTAATAACTATATTCATTATGAAAAATATGCACGTGGACCATCAATTACATGAATTAATTCAATTTAACAAACAATGGAGTCCTTGATTTTGAATTGCATTTCTTATAGATATTAATTGTTGAATTCAAAAATAGAGAGTTCCTCGCATCATTTTTTGTTTGCAAGGCTCTTCTTTTGATTCCAAAGCCACTTTTTGATACATTGATCATGAAATATAACACATGTGGTTAAACAACCTAGTATATTAATTGAATCAAACAAGCATAAACACCAATAAAAATCCAAATCTATTTAAATCCATCAGCCAAAGGTGCCATTCATCACAGTTTGCATTTCGCACAAATGTTAACTGGCTTAATTCCTAAATAATGAGAATTTCTAATCACCTCGTGTTAATTAGGCTCCTCTTTTTGTTACCAGGACTATTTTTCATGCAATAACCTTGAAATTAACTTCTGATTCATTCTTAATAACTATATTCATTATGAAAAAAATGCCCATGGACCATCTAAGAGATGAATTCATTCAATTTAACAAACAATGGAGTCCTTGATTTTGAATTGCATTTCTTATAGATATTAATTGTTGAATTCAAAAATAGAGAGTTCCTTGCATCATTTTTGGTTAGCAAGTTTCCTCTTTGGATTCCAAACACACTTTTTGATACATTGGGCATGAAATATAACACATGTGGCTAAACAACCTAGTATATTAATTGAATCAAACATGTATAAACATCATATAAAAACTCCAAATCTATTTAAATCCATCAGCCAAAGGTGCCATTCATCACGGTTTGCATTTCGCACAAATGTTAACTGGTTTTAATTCCTAAATAATGAGAATTTCTAATCATCTCGTGTTAATTAGGCTCCTCTTGTTGTTACCAGGACTATTTTTCATGCAATAACCTTGAAATTAACTTATGATTCTTTCTTAATAACTATATTCATTATGAAAAAAAATGCCCATGGACCATCAATTACATGAATTAATTCAATTTAACAAACAATGGAGTCCTTGATTTTGAATTGCATTTCTTATAGATATTAATTGTTGACTTCAAAAATAGAGAGTTCCTCGCATCATTTTTTGTTAGCAAGGCTCCTCTTTTGATTCCAAAGCCACTTTTTGATACATTGATCATGAAATATAACACATGTGGTTAAACAAACCTAGTATATTAATTGAATCAAACAAGCATAAACACCAATAAAAATCCAAATCTATTTAAATCCATCAGCCAAAGGTGCCATTCATCACGGTTTGCATTTCGCACAAATGTTAACTGGTTTAATTCCTAAATAATGAGAAATTTCTAATCACCTCGTGTTAATTAGGCTCCTCTTGTTGTTACCAGGACTATTTTTCATGCAATAACCTTGAAAATTAACTTTTGTTTCTTTCTTAATAACTATATTCATTATGAAAAAATATGCACGTGGAACATCAATTACATGAATTCATTCAATTTAACAAACAATGGAGTCGTTGATTTTGAATTGCATTTCTTATTGATATTAATTGTTGAATTCAAAAATAGAGAGTTCCTCGCATCATTTTTTGGTTGACAAGGCTCCTCTTTTGATTCCAAAGCCATTTTTTGATACATTGATCATGAAATATAACACATGTGGTTTAAACAACCTAGTATATTAATTGAATCAAACAAGCATAAACACCAATAAAAATCCAAATCTATTTAAATCCATCAGCCAATGGTGCCATTCATCACGGTTTGCATTTCGCACAAATGTTAACTGGTTTAATTCCTAAATAATGAGAATTTCTAATCACCTCGTGTTAATTAGGCTCCTCTTGTTGTCACCAGGACTATTTTTCATGCAATAACCTTGAAATTAACTTCTGATTCTTTCTTAATAACTACTATATTCATTATGAAAAAAAAAAATGCCCATGGACCATCTATAAGATGATGAATTCATTCAATTTAACAAACAATGGAGTCCTTGATTTTGAATTGCATTTCTTATAGATATTAATTGTTGAATTCAAAAATAGAGAGTTCCTTGCATCATTTTTGGTTAGCAAGTTTCCTCTTTGGATTCCAAACACACTTTTTGATACATTGATCATGAAATATAACACATGTGGCTAAACAACCTAGCATATTAATTGAATCAAACATGTATAAACATCAATAAAACTCCAAATCTATTTAAATCCATCAGCCAAAGGTGCCATTCATCACGGTTTGCATTTCGCACAAATGTTAACTGGTTTAATTCCTAAATAATGATGAGAATTTCTAATCATCTCGTGTTAATTAGGGCTCCTCTTGTTGTTACCAGGACTATTTTTCATGCAATAACCTTGAAATTAACTTCTGATTTTTTTTCTTAATAAACTATATTCATTATGAAAAAATATGCCACATGGACCATCAATTACATGAATTCATTCAATTTAACAAACAATGGAGTGGTTGATTTTGAATTGCATTTCTTATTGATATTAATTGTTGAATTCAAAAATAGAGAGTTCCTCGCATCATTTTTTGTTAGCAAGGCTCCTCTTTTGATTCCAAAGCCACTTTTTGATACATTGATCATGAAATATAACACATGTGGTTAAACAACCTAGTATATTAATTGAATCAAACAAGCATAAACACCAATAAAAATCCAAATCTATTTAAATCCATCAGCCAAAGGTGCCATTCATCACGGTTTGCATTTCGCACAAATGTTAACTGGTTTAATTCCTAAATAATGAGAATTTCTAATCACCTCGTGTTAATTAGGCTCCTCTTGTTGTTACCAGGACTATTTTTCATGCAATAACCTTGAAATTAACTTCTGTTTCTTTCTTAATAACTATATTCATTATGAAAAATATTCACATGGACCATCAATTACATGAATTCATTCAATTTAACAAACAATGGAGTCCTTGATTTTGAATTGCATTTCTTATAGATATTAATTGTTGAATTCAAAAATAGAGAGTTCCTTGCATCATTTTTGGTTAGCAAGTTTCCTCTTTGGATTCCAAACACACTTTTTGATACATTGATCATGAAATATAACACATGTGGCTAAACAACCTAGTATATTAATTGAATCAAACATGTATATAAACATCAATAAAAATCCAAATCTATTTAAATCCATCAGCCAAAGGTGCCATTCATCACGGTTTGCATTTCGCACAAATGTTAACTGGTTTTAATTCCTAAATAATGAGATTTTCTAATCATCTCGTGTTAATTAGGCTCCTCTTGTTGTTACCAGGACTATTTTTCATGCAATAACCTTGAAATTAACTTCTGTTTTCTTTCTTAATAAATATATTCATTATGAAAAAAATGCCCATGGACCATCAATTACATGAATTCATTCAATTTAACAAACAATGGAGTCCTTGATTTTGAATTGCATTTCTTATAGATATTAATTGTTGAATTCAAAAATAGAGAGTTCCTCGCATCATTTTTTGTTAGCAAGGCTCCTCTTTTGATTCCAAAGCCACTTTTTGATACATTGATCATGAAATATAACACATGTGGTTAAACAACCTAGTATATTAATTGAATCAAACAAGCATAAACACCAATAAAAATCCAAATCTATTTAAATCCATCAGCCAAAGGTGCCATTCATCACGGTTTGCATTTCGCACAAATGTTAACTGGTTTAATTCCTAAATAATGAGAATTTCTAATCATCTCGTGTTAATTAGGCTCCTCTTGTTGTTACCAGGATTATTTTTCATGCAATAACCTTGAAATTAACTTCTGATTCTTTCTTAATAACTATATTCATTATGAAAAAAATGCCCATGGACCATCAATTACATGAATTCATTCAATTTAAACAAACAATGGAGTCCTTGATTTTGAATTGCATTTCTTATAGATATTAATTGTTGAATTCAAAAAATAGAGAGTTCCTCGCATCATTTTTTGTTAGCAAGGCTCCTCTTTTGATTCCAAAGCCACTTTTTGATACATTGATCATGAAATATAACACATGTGGTTAAACAACCTAGTATATTAATTGAATCAAACAAGCATAAACACCAATAAAAAATCCAAATCTATTTAAATCCATCAGCCAAAGGTGCCATTCATCACGGTTTGCATTTCGCACAAATGTTAACTGGTTTAATTCCTAAATAATGAGAATTTCTAATCACCTCGTGTTAATTAGGCTCCTCTTGTTGTTTACCAGGACTATTTTTCATGCAATAACCTTGAAATTAACTTTTGTTTCTTTCTTAATAACTATATTCATTATGAAAAAAATGCACATGGACCATCAATTACATGAATTCATTCAATTTAACAAACAATGGAGTCCTTGATTTTGAATTGCATTTCTTATTGATATTAATTAATTGTTGAATTCAAAAATAGAGAGTTCCTCGCATCATTTTTGGTTGACAAGGCTCCTCTTTTGATTCCAAAGCCATTTTTTGATACATTGATCATGAAATATAACACATGTGGTTAAACAACCTAGTATATTAATTGAATCAAACAAGCATAAACACCAATAAAAATCCAAATCTATTTAAATCCATCAGCCAAAGGTGCCATTCATCACGGTTTGCATTTCGCACAAATGTTAACTGGTTTAATTCCTAAATAATGAGAATTTCTAATCACCTCGTGTTAATTAGGCTCCTCTTGTTGTTACCAGGACTATTTTTCATGCAATAACCTTGAAATTAACTTCTGATTCTTTCTTAATAACTATATTCATTATGAAAAAAATGCCCATGGACCATCTATAAGATGAATTCATTCAATTTAACAAACAATGGAGTCCTTGATTTTGAATTGCATTTCTTATAGATATTAATTGTTGAATTCAAAAATAGAGAGTTCCTTCGCATCATTTTTGGTTAGCAAGTTTCCTCTTTTGGATTCCAAACACACTTTTTGATACATTGATCATGAAATATAACACATGTGGCTAAACAACCTAGTATATTAATTGAATCAAACATGTATAAACATCAATAAAAAAAATCCAAATCTATTTAAATCCATCAGCCAAAGGTGCCATTCATCACGGTTTGCATTTTTCGCACAAATGTTAACTGGTTTAATTCCTAAATAATGAGAATTTCTAATCATCTCGTGTTAATTAGGCTCCTCTTGTTGTTACCAGGACTATTTTTCATGCAATAACCTTGAAATTAACTTCTGATTCTTTCTTAATAACTATATTCATTATGAAAAAAATGCCCATGGACCATCAATTACATGAATTCATTCAATTTAACAAACAATGGAGTCCTTGATTTTGAATTGCATTTCTTATAGATATTAATTGTTGAATTCAAAAATAGAGAGTTCCTCGCATCATTTTTTGTTAGGCAAGGCTCCTCTTTTGATTCCAAAGCCACTTTTTGATACATTGATCATGAAATATAACACATGTGGTTAAACAACCTAGTATATTAATTGAATCAAACAAGCATAAACACCAATAAAAATCCAAATCTATTTAAATCCATCAGCCAAAGGTGCCATTCATCACGGTTTGCATTTCGCACAAATGTTAACTGGTTTAATTCCTAAATAATGAGAATTTCTAATCATCTCGTGTTAATTAGGCTCCTCTTGTTGTTACCAGGACTATTTTTCATGCAATAACCTTGAAATTAACTTCTGTTTCTTTCTTAATAACTATATTCATTATGAAAAATATTCACATGGACCATCAATTACATGAATTCATTCAATTTAACAAACAATGGAGTCCTTGATTTTGAATTGCATTTCTTATAGATATTAATTGTTGAATTCAAAAATAGAGAGTTCCTCGCATCATTTTTTGTTAGCAAGGCTCCTCTTTTGATTCCAAAGCCACTTTTTGATACATTGATCATGAAATATAACACATGTGGTTAAACAACCTAGTATATTAATTGAATCAAACAAGCATAAACACCAATAAAAATCCAAATCTATTTAAATCCATCAGCCAAAGGTGCCATTCATCACGGTTTGCATTTCGCACAAATGTTAACTGGTTTAATTCCTAAATAATGAGAATTTCTAATCACCTCGTGTTAATTAGGCTCCTCTTGTTGTTACCAGGGACTATTTTTCATGCAATAACCTTGAAATTAACTTCTGTTTCTTTCTTAATAACTATATTCATTATGAAAAAAAATGCACATGGACCATCAATTACATGAATTCATTCAATTTAACAAACAATGGAGTCCTTGATTTTGAATTGCATTTCTTATAGATATTAATTGTTGAATTCAAAAATAGAGAGTTCCTCGCATCATTTTTTGTTTGACAAGGCTCCTCTTTTGATTCCAAAGCCATTTTTTGATACATTGATCATGAAAAATATAACACATGTGGTTAAACAACCTAGTATATTAATTGAATCAAACAAGCATAAACACCAATAAAAATCCAAATCTATTTAAATCCATCAGCCAAAGGTGCCATTCATCACGGTTTGCATTTCGCACAAATGTTAACTGGTTTAATTCCTAAATAATGAGAATTTCTAATCACCTCGTGTTAATTAGGCTCCTCTTGTTGTTACCAGGACTATTTTTCATCATGCAATAACCTTGAAATTAACTTCTGATTCTTTCTTAATAACTATATTCATTATGAAAAAAAAATGCCCATGGACCATCTATAAGATGAATTCATTCAATTTAACAAAAACAATGGAGTCCTTGATTTTGAATTGCATTTCTTATAGATATTAATTGTTGAATTCAAAAATAGAGAGTTCCTTGCATCATTTTTGGTTAGCAAGTTTCCTCTTTGGATTCCAAAACACACTTTTTGATACATTGATCATGAAATATAACACATGTGGCTAAACAACCTAGTATATTAATTGAATCAAACATGTATAAACATCAATAAAAAATCCAAATCTATTTAAATCCATCAGCCAAAGGTGCCATTCATCACGGTTTGCATTTCGCACAAATGTTAACTGGTTTAATTCCTAAAAATAATGAGAATTTCTAATCATCTCGTGTTAATTAGGCTCCTCTTGTTGTTACCAGGACTATTTTTCATGCAATAACCTTGAAATTAACTTCTGATTCTTTCTTAATAACTATATTCATTATGAAAAAAAAATGCCCATGGACCATCAATTACATGAATTCATTCAATTTAACAAACAATGGAGTCCTTGATTTTGAATTGCATTTCTTATAGATATTAATTGTTGAATTCAAAAATAGAGAGTTCCTCGCATCATTTTTTGTTAGCAAGGCTCCTCTTTTGATTCCAAAGCCACTTTTTTGATACATTGATCATGAAATATAACACATGTGGTTAAACAACCTAGTATATTAATTGAATCAAACAAGCATAAACACCAATAAAAATCCAAATCTATTTAAATCCATCAGCCAAAGGTGCCATTCATCACAGTTTGCCCTTCGCATAAATGTTAACTGGTTTAATTCCTAAATAATGAGAATTTCTAATCACCTCGTGTTAATTAGGCTCCTCTTGTTGTTACCAGGACTATTTTTCATGCAATAACCTTGAAATTAACTTCTGATTCTTTCTTAATAACTATATTCATTATGAAAAAAAATGCCCATGGACCATCTATAAGATGAATTCATTCAATTTAACAAACAATGGAGTCCTTGATTTTGAATTGCATTTCTTATAGATATTAATTGTTGAATTCAAAAATAGAGAGTTCCTCGCATCATTTTTTGTTAGCAAGGCTCCTCTTTTGATTCCAAAGCCACTTTTTTGATACATTGATCATGAAATATAACACATGTGGTTAAACAACCTAGTATATTAATTGAATCAAACAAGCATAAACACCAATAAAAATCCAAATCTATTTAAATCCATCAGCCAAAGGTGCCATTCATCACAGGTTTGCATTTCGCACAAATGTTAACTGGTTTAATTCCTAAATAATGAGAATTTCTAATCACCTCGTGTTAATTAGGCTCCTCTTGTTGTTACCAGGACTATTTTTCATGCAATAACCTTGAAATTAACTTCTGATTCTTTCTTAATAACTATATTCATTATGAAAAAAAAATGCCCATGGACCATCAATTACATGAATTAATTCAATTTAACAAACAATGGAGTCCTTGATTTTGAATTGCATTTCTTATAGATATTAATTGTTGAATTCAAAAATAGAGAGTTCCTTGCATCATTTTTGGTTAGCAAGTTTCCTCTTTGGATTCCAAACACACTTTTTGATACATTGATCATGAAATATAACACATGTGGCTAAACAACCTAGTATATTAATTGAATCAAACAAGCATAAACACCAATAAAAATCCAAATCTATTTAAATCCATCAGCCAAAGGTGCCATTCATCACAGTTTGCATTTCGCACAAATGTTAACTGGTTTAATTCCTAAATAATGAGAATTTCTAATCACCTCGTGTTAATTAGGCTCCTCTTGTTGTTACCAGGACTATTTTTCATGCAATAACCTTGAAATTAACTTCTGATTCTTTCTTAATAACTATATTCATTATGAAAAAAAATGCCCATGGACCATCTATAAGATGAATTCATTCAATTTAACAAACAATGGAGTCCTTGATTTTGAATTGCATTTCTTATAGATATTAATTGTTGAATTCAAAAATAGAGAGTTCCTTGCATCATTTTTTGTTAGCAAGTTTCCTCTTTGGATTCCAAACACACTTTTTGATACATTGAGCATGAAATATAACACATGTGGCTAAACAACCTAGTATATTAATTGAATCAAACATGTATAAACATCAATAAAAATCCAAATCTATTTAAATCCATCAGCCAAAGGTGCCATTCATCACGGTTTGCATTTCGCACAAATGTTAACTGGTTTAATTCCTAAATAATGAGAATTTCTAATCATCTCGTGTTAATTAGGCTCCTCTTGTTGTTACCAGGACTATTTTTCATGCAATAACCTTGAAATTAACTTCTGATTCTTTCTTAATAACTATATTCATTATGAAAAAAAATGCCCATGGACCATCAATTACATGAATTAATTCAATTTAACAAACAATGGAGTCCTTGATTTTGAATTGCATTTCTTATAGATATTAATTGTTGAATTCAAAAATAGAGAGTTCCTCGCATCATTTTTTGTTAGCAAGGCTCCTCTTTTGATTCCAAAGCCACTTTTTGATACATTGATCATGAAATATAACACATGTGGTTAAACAACCTAGTATATTAATTGAATCAAACAAGCATAAACACCAATAAAAATCCAAATCTATTTAAATCCATCAGCCAAAGGTGCCATTCATCACAGTTTGCATTTCGCACAAATGTTAACTGGTTTAATTCCTAAATAATGAGAATTTCTAATCACCTCGTGTTAATTAGGCTCCTCTTGTTGTTACCAGGACTATTTTTCATGCAATAACCTTGAAATTAACTTCTGATTCTTTCTTAATAACTATATTCATTATGAAAAAAATGCCCATGGACCATCAATTACATGAATTAATTCAATTTAACAAACAATGGAGTCCTTGATTTTGAATTGCATTTCTTATAGATATTAATTGTTGAATTCAAAAATAGAGAGTTCCTTGCATCATTTTTGGTTAGCAAGTTTCCTCTTTGGATTCCAAACACACTTTTTGATACATTGAGCATGAAATATAACACATGTGGTTAAACAACCTAGTATATTAATTGAATCAAACAAGCATAAACACCAATAAAAATCCAAATCTATTTAAATCCATCAGCCAAAGGTGCCATTCATCACGGTTTGCATTTCGCACAAATGTTAACTGGTTTAATTCCTAAATAATGAGAATTTCTAATCACCTCGTGTTAATTAGGCTCCTCTTGTTGTTACCAGGACTATTTTTCATGCAATAACCTTGAAATTAACTTCTGATTCTTTCTTAATAACTATATTCATTATGAAAAAAATGCCCATGGACCATCAATTACATGAATTAATTCAATTTAACAAACAATGGAGTCCTTGATTTTGAATTGCATTTCTTATAGATATTAATTGTTGAATTCAAAAAATAGAGAGTTCCTCGCATCATTTTTTGTTAGCAAGGCTCCTCTTTTGATTCCAAAGCCACTTTTTGATACATTGATCATGAAATATAACACATGTGGTTAAACAACCTAGTATATTAATTGAATCAAACAAGCATATAAACACCAATAAAAATCCAAATCTATTTAAATCCATCAGCCAAAGGTGCCATTCATCACAGTTTGCATTTCGCACAAATGTTAACTGGTTTAATTCCTAAATAATGAGAATTTCTAATCACCTCGTGTTAATTAGGCTCCTCTTGTTGTTACCAGGACTATTTTTTCATGCAATAACCTTGAAATTAACTTCTGATTCTTTCTTAATAACTATATTCATTATGAAAAAAAAAATGCCCATGGACCATCAATAAGATGAATTCATTCAATTTAACAAACAATGGAGTCCTTGATTTTGAATTGCATTTCTTATAGATATTAATTGTTGAATTCAAAAATAGAGAGTTCCTTGCATCATTTTTGGTTAGCAAGTTTCCTCTTTTGATTCCAAACACACTTTTTGATACATTGAGCATGAAATATAACACATGTGGCTAAACAACCTAGTATATTAATTGAATCAAACAAGTATAAACATCAATAAAAATCCAAATCTATTTAAATCCATCAGCCAAAGGTGCCATTCATCACGGTTTGCATTTCGCACAAATGTTAACTGGTTTAATTCCTAAATAATGAGAATTTTCTAATCATCTCGTGTTAATTAGGCTCCTCTTGTTGTTACCAGGACTATTTTTCATGCAATAACCTTGAAATTAACTTCTGATTCTTTCTTAATAACTATATTCATTATGAAAAAAATGCCCATGGACCATCAATTACATGAATTAATTCAATTTAACAAACAATGGAGTCCTTGATTTTGAATTGCATTTCTTATAGATATTAATTGTTGAATTCAAAAATAGAGAGTTCCTCGCATCATTTTTTGTTAGCAAGGCTCCTCTTTTGATTCCAAACCACTTTTTGATACATTGATCATGAAATATAACACATGTGGTTAAACAACCTAGTATATTAATTGAATCAAACAAGTATAAACACCAATAAAAATCCAAATCTATTTAAATCCATCAGCCAAAGGTGCCATTCATCACAGTTTGCATTTCGCACAAATGTTAACTGGTTTAATTCCTAAATAATGAGAATTTCTAATCACCTCGTGTTAATTAGGCTCCTCTTGTTGTTACCAGGACTATTTTTCATGCAATAACCTTGAAATTAACTTCTGATTCTTTCTTAATAACTATATTCATTATGAAAAAAATGCCCATGGACCATCAATTACATGAATCAATTCAATTTAACAAACAATGGAGTCCTTGATTTTGAATTGCATTTCTTATAGATATTAATTGTTGAATTCAAAAATAGAGAGTTCCTCGCATCATTTTTTGTTAGCAAGGCTCCTCTTTTGATTCCAAAGCCACTTTTTGATACATTGATCATGAAATATAACACATGTGGTTAAACAACCTAGTATATTAATTGAATCAAACAAGCATAAACACCAATAAAAATCCAAATCTATTTAAATCCATCAGCCAAAGGTGCCATTCATCACAGTTTGCATTTCGCACAAATGTTAACTGGTTTAATTCCTAAATAATGAGAATTTCTAATCACCTCGTGTTAATTAGGCTCCTCTTGTTGTTACCAGGACTATTTTTCATGCAATAACCTTGAAATTAACTTCTGATTCTTTCTTAATAACTATATTCATTATGAAAAAAATGCCCATGGACCATCAATTAACATGAATTTAATTCAATTTAACAAACAATGGAGTCCTTGATTTTGAATTGCATTTCTTATAGATATTAATTGTTGAATTCAAAAATAGAGAGTTCCTTGCATCATTTTTGGTTAGCAAGTTCCTCTTTTGATTCCAAACACACTTTTTGATACATTGATCATGAAATATAACACATGTGGTTAAACAACCTAGTATATTAATTGAATCAAACAAGTATAAACACCAATAAAAATCCAAATCTATTTAAATCCATCAGCCAAAGGTGCCATTCATCACGGTTTGCATTTCGCACAAATGTTAACTGGTTTAATTCCTAAATAATGAGAATTTCTAATCATCTCGTGTTAATTAGGCTCCTCTTGTTGTTACCAGGACTATTTTTCATGCAATAACCTTGAAATTAACTTTTGATTCTTTCTTAATAACTATATTCATTATGAAAAAAAATGCCATGGACCATCAATTACATGAATTAATTCAATTTAACAAACAATGGAGTCCTTGATTTTGAATTGCATTTCTTATAGATATTAATTGTTGAATTCAAAAATAGAGAGTTCCTCGCATCATTTTTTGTTAGCAAGGCTCCTCTTTTGATTCCAAAGCCACTTTTTGATACATTGATCATGAAATATAACACATGTGGTTAAACAACCTAGTATATATTAATTGAATCAAACAAGCATAAACACCAATAAAAATCCAAATCTATTTAAATCCATCAGCCAAAGGTGCCATTCATCACAGTTTGCATTTCGCACAAATGTTAACTGGTTTAATTCCTAAATAATGAGAATTTCTAATCACCTCGTGTTAATTAGGCTCCTCTTGTTGTTACCAGGACTATTTTTCATGCAATAACCTTGAAATTAACTTCTGATTCTTTCTTAATAACTATATTCATTATGAAAAAAAAAATGCCCATGGACCATCAATTACATGAATTAATTCAATTTAACAAACAATGGAGTCCTTGATTTTGAATTGCATTTCTTATAGATATTAATTGTTGAATTCAAAAATAGAGAGTTCCTCGCATCATTTTTGGTTAGCAAGGCTCCTCTTTTGATTCCAAAGCCACTTTTTTGATACATTGATCATGAAATATAACACATGTGGTTAAACAACCTAGTATATTAATTGAATCAAACAAGCATAAACACCAATAAAAATCCAAATCTATTTAAATCCATCAGCCAAAGGTGCCATTCATCACAGTTTGCATTTCGCACAAATGTTAACTGGTTTAATTCCTAAATAATGAGAATTTCTAATCACCTCGTGTTAATTAGGCTCCTCTTGTTGTTACCAGGAGGACTATTTTTCATGCAATAACCTTGAAATTAACTTCTGATTCTTTCTTAATAACTATATTCATTATGAAAAAAAATGCCCATGGACCATCAATTACATGAATTAATTCAATTTAACAAACAATGGAGTCCTTGATTTTGAATTGCATTTCTTATAGATATTAATTGTTGAATTCAAAAATAGAGAGTTCCTCGCATCATTTTTTGTTAGCAAGGTTTCCTCTTTTGATTCCAAACACACTTTTTGATACATTGATCATGAAATATAACACATGTGGTTAAACAACCTAGTATATTAATTGAATCAAACAAGCATAAACACCAATAAAAATCCAAATCTATTTAAATCCATCAGCCAAAGGTGCCATTCATCACGGTTTGCATTTCGCACAAATGTTAACTGGTTTAATTCCTAAATAATGAGAATTTCTAATCACCTCGTGTTAATTAGGCTCCTCTTGTTGTTACCAGGACTATTTTTCATGCAATAACCTTGAAATTAACTTCTGATTCTTTCTTAATAACTATATTCATTATGAAAAAAATGCCCATGGACCATCAATAAGATGAATTCATTCAATTTAACAAACAATGGAGTCCTTGATTTTGAATTGCATTTCTTATAGATATTAATTGTTGAATTCAAAAATAGAGAGTTCCTTGCATCATTTTTGGTTAGCAAGTTTCCTCTTTGGATTCCAAACACACTTTTTGATACATTGATCATGAAATATAACACATGTGGCCAAACAACCTAGTATATTAATTGAATCAAACATGTATAAACATCAATAAAAATCCAAATCTATTTAAATCCATCAGCCAAAGGTGCCATTCATCACGGTTTGCATTTTTCGCACAAATGTTAACTGGTTTAATTCCTAAATAATGAGAATTTCTAATCACCTCGTCTTAATTAGGCTCCTCTTGTTGTTACCAGGACTATTTTTCATGCAATAACCTTGAAATTAACTTCTGATTCTTTCTTAATAACTATATTCATTATGAAAAAAAAATGCCCATGGACCATCAATTACATGAATTAATTCAATTTAACAAACAATGGAGTCCTTGATTTTGAATTGCATTTCTTATAGATATTAATTGTTGAATTCAAAAATAGAGAGTTCCTCGCATCATTTTTTGTTAGCAAGGCTCCTCTTTTGATTCCAAAGCCACTTTTTGATACATTGATCATGAAATATAACACATGTGGTTAAAACAACCTAGTATATTAATTGAATCAAACAAGCATAAACACCAATAAAAATCCAAATCTATTTAAATCCATCAGCCAAAGGTGCCATTCATCACAGTTTGCATTTCGCACAAATGTTAACTGGTTTAATTCCTAAATAATGAGAATTTCTAATCACCTCGTGTTAATTAGGCTCCTCTTGTTGTTACCAGGACTATTTTTCATGCAATAACCTTGAAATTAACTTCTGATTCTTTCTTAATAACTATATTCATTATGAAAAAAATGCCCATGGACCATCTATAAGATGAATTAATTCAATTTAACAAACAATGGAGTCCTTGATTTTGAATTGCATTTCTTATAGATATTAATTGTTGAATTCAAAAATAGAGAGTTCCTTGCATCATTTTTGGTTAGCAAGTTTCCTCTTTGGATTAAATGTTAACTGGTTTAATTCCTAAATAATGAGAATTTCTAATCACCTCGTGTTAATTAGGCTCCTCTTGTTGTTACCAGGGACTATTTTTTCATGCAATAAACCTTGAAATTAACTTCTGATTCTT
>JBAPLH010001072.1:0-25268 GCA_037897445.1 Ceriops zippeliana
CATGAAATATAAAACATGTGGCAAAACAACCTAGTATATTAATTGAATCAAACATGTATAAACATCAATAAAACTCCAAATCTATTTAAATCCATCATCAAACATGGTTTGCATTTTGTACAAATGTTAACTGGTTTAATTCCTAAATCATGTGAATTTCTAATCACCTCGTGTTAATCAGACTCCTCTTGTTGTTACCAAGACTATTTTTCATGCAATAACCTTGAAATTAACTTTTGCTTCTCTCTTAATAACTATATTCATTAAGAAAAATATGCACGTGGACCATCAATTACATGAATTCATTCAATTCAACAAACAATGGAGTCGTTGATCTTGAATTGCATTTCTTATTGACATTAATTGTTGAATTCAAAAATAGAGAGTTCCTCGCATCATTTTTGATTAACAAGGCTGCTCTTTTGATTCCAAAGCCACTTTTTGATACATTGATCATGAAATATAACACATGTGGTTAAACAACCTAGTATATTAATTGAATCAAACAAGCATAAACACCAATAAAAATCCAAATCTATTTAAATCCATCAGCCAAAGGTGTCATTCATCACGGTTTGCATTTCGCACAAATGTTAACTGGTTTCATTCCTAAATAATGACAATTTCTAATCACCTCATGTTAATTATGCTCCTCTTGTTGTTACCAGGACTGTTTTTCATGCAATAACCTTGAAATTAACTTTTGATTCTTTCTTAACAACTATATTCATTATGAAAAAAATGCCCATGCGCCATCTATAATATGAATTCATTCAATTTAACAAATAATGGAGTCCTTGATTTTGAATTGCATTTCTTATAGATATTAATTGTTGAGTTCAAAAATAGAGAGTTCCTCGCATCATTTTTGGTTAACAAGTTTCCGGTTTTGATTTCAAGCACACTTTTTGATACATTGAGCACGAAATTTACAACATGTGGCAAAACAACCTAGTATATTAATTGAATCAAACATGTACAAACATCAATAAAACTCCAAATCTATTTAAATCCATCATCTAAAGGTGCCATTCGTCACGGTTTGTATTTCGCACAAATGTTAACTGGTTTAATTCCTAAATAATGAGAATTTCTAATCACCTCATGTTAATTAGGCCCCTCTTGCTGTTATCAGGAATATTTTTCATGCAATAACCTTGAAATTAACTTTTGATTCTTTCTTAATGACTATATTCTTTATGAAAAAAATGCCCATGGACCATCGATAAGATGAATTCATTCAATTTAACAAAAAATGGAGTCCTTGATTTTGAATTGCATTTCTTATAGATATTAATTGTTGAATTCAAAAATATAGAGTTCCTTGCATCATTTTTGGTTAGCAAGTTTCCTCTTTTGATTCCCAACACACTTTTTGATACATTGAGGATGAAATATAACACATGTGGCTAAAAAACCTAGTATATTAATCGAATCAAACAGGTATAAATAGCAGTAAAAATCCAAATCTATTTAAATCCATCAGCCAAAGGTGTCATTCTTCATGGTTTGCATTTCGTACAAATGTTAACTGGTTTAATTCCTAAATAATGAGAATTTCTAATCACCTCATGTTAATTAGGCTCCTCTTATTGTTACCAGGAATGTTTTTCATGCAATAACCTTGGAATTGACTTTTGATTCTTTCTTAATGACTATATTCTTTATGAAAAAAATGCCCATGCGTCATCTATAATATTAATTGATTCAATTTAACAAACAATGGAGTCCTTGATTTTGAATTGCATTTCTTATAGATATTAATTGTTGAGTTCAAAAATAGAGAGTTCCTCGCATCATTTTGGGTTAACAAGTTTCCTGTTTTGATTCCAAACACACTTTTTGATACATTGAGCACGAAATATAAAACATGTGGCAAAACAACCTAGTATATTAATTGAACCAAACATGTATAAACATCAATAAAACTCCAAATCTATTTAAATCCATCATCTAAAGGTGCCATTCGTCACGGTTTGCATTTCGCACAAATGTTAACTGGTTTAATTCCTAAAGAATGAGAATTTCTAATCACCTCATGTTAATTAGGATCCTCTTGTAGTTACCAGGACTATTTTTCATGCACAAACCTTGAAATTAACTTTTGATTCTTTCTTAATAACTATATTTATTATGAAAAAAATGTCCATGGACCATCTGTAAGATAAATTCATTCAGTTTAACAAACAATGGATTCCTTGATTTTGAATTGCATTTCTTATAGATATTAATTGTTGAATTAAAAAATATAGAGTTCCTCGCATCATTTTTGGTTAGCAAGTTTCCTCTTTTGATTCCCAACACACTTTTTGATACATTGAGGATGAAATATAACACATGTGGCTAAAAATCCTAGTATATTAATTGATCAAACAGGAATAAATAGCAGTAAAAATCCAAATCTATTTAAATCCATCAGCCAAAGGTGTCATTCTTCATGGTTTGCATTTCGTACAAATGTTAACTGGTTTAATTCCTAAATAATGAGAATTTCTAATCACCTCATGTTAATTAGGCTCCTCTTATTGTTACCAGGACTGTTTTTCATGCAATAACCTTGAAATTCACTTTTGATTCTTCCTTAATAACTATATTCATTATGAAAAAAATGCCCATGGACCATCGATAAGATGAATTCATTCAATTTAACAAACAATGGAGTCCTTGATTTTGAATTGCATTTCTTATAGATATTAATTGTTGAATTAAAAAATATAGAGTTCCTCGCATCATTTTTGGTTAGCAAGTTTCCTCTTTTGATTCCCAACACACTTTTTGATACATTGAGGATGAAATATAACACATGTGGCTAAAAATCCTAGTATATTAATTAAATCAAACAAGCATAAACACCAATAAAAATCCAAATCTATTTAAATCCATCAGCCAAAGGTGTCATTCATCACGGTTTGCATGTCGCACAAATGTTAACTGTTTAATTCCTAAATAATGGGAATTTCTAATCACCTCATGTTAATTAGGCTCCTCTTGCTGTTATCAGGAATATTTTTCATGCAATAACCTTGAAATTCACTTTTGATTCTTCCTTAATAACTATATTCATTATGAAAAAAATGGCCATGGACCATCGATAAGATGAATTCATTCAATTTAACAAACAATGGAGTCCTTGATTTTGAATTGCATTTCTTATAGATATTAATTGTTGAATTAAAAAATATAGAGTTCCTCACATCATTTTTGGTTAGCAAGTTTCCTCTTTTGATTCCAAACACACTTTTTGATACATTGAGGATGAAATATAACACATGTGGCTAAACAACCTAGTATATTAATTGAATCAAACAGGTATAAATAGCGGTAAAAATCCAAATCTATTTAAATCCATCAGCCAATGGCGCCATTTATCATGGTTTGCATTTCACACCAATGTTAACTGGTTTAATTCCTAGATAATGAGAATTTCTAATCACCTCATGTTAATTAGGCTCCTCTTGTTGTTACCAGGAATATTTTTCATGCAATAACCTTGAAATTCACTTTTGATTCTTTCTTAATAACTATATTCATTATGAAAAAAATGTCCATGGACCATCTATAAGATGAATTCATTCAATTTAACAAACAATGGAGTCCTTGATTTTGAATTGCATTTCTTATAGATATTAATTATTGAATTCAAAAATAGAGCGTTCCTCGCATCATTTTTGGTTAACAAGTTTCCACTTTTGATTCCAAGCACACTTTTTGATACATTGAGCATGAAATATAAAACATGTGGCAAAACAACCTAGTATATTAATTGAATCAAACATGTATAAACATCAATAAAACTCCAAATCTATTTAAATCCATCATCTAAAGGTGCCAATCTTCATGGTTTGCATTTCGTACAAATGTTAACTGGTTTAATTCCTAAATAATGAGAATTTCTAATCACCTCGTGTTAATGAGGCTCCTCCTATTGTTACCAGGACTATTTTTCATGCAATAACCTTGAAATTAACTTTTGTTTCTTTCCTAATAACTATATTCATTATGAAAAATATCCACGTGGACCATCAATTACATGAATTCATTCAATTTCACAACCAATGTTGTCGTTGGTTTTGAATTGTATTTCTTATTGATATTAATTGTTGAATTCAAAAATAGAGAGTTCCTCGCATTATTTTTGGTTAACAAGGCTCCTGTTTTGATTCCAAAGCCACTTTTTGATACATTGAGCATGAAATATCAAACATGTGGCAAAACAACCTAGTATATTAATTGAATCAAACATGTATAAACATCAATAAAACTCCAAATCTATTTAAATCCATCATCAAACATGGTTTGCATTTTGTACAAATGTTAACTGGTTTAATTCATAAATAATGCGAATTTCTAATCACCTCGTGTTAATCAGACTCCTCTTGTTGTTACCAAGACTATTTTTCATGCAATAACCTTGAAATTAACTTTTGCTTCTCTCTTAATAACTATATTCTTTAAGAAAAATATGCACGTGGACTATCGAATACATGAATTCATTCAATTCAACAAACAATGGAGTCGTTGATCTTGAAGTGCATTTCTTATTGATATTAATTGTTGAATTAATAAATAGAGAGTTCCTCGCATCATTTTTGGTTAACAAGGCTCCTCTTTTGATTCCAAAGCCACTTTTTGATACATTGATCATGAAATATAACACATGTGGTTAAACAACCTAGTATATTAATTGAATCAAACAAGCATAAACACCAATAAAAATCAATATCTATTTAAATCCATCAGCCAAAGGTGTCATTCATCACGGTTTGCATTTCGCACAAATGTTAACTGGTTTCATTCCTAAATAATCACAATTTCTAATCACCTCATGTTAATTATGCTCCTCTTATTGTTACCAGGACTGTTTTTCATGCAATAACCTTGAAATTAACTTTTGATTCTTTCTTAATTACTATATTCCTTATGAAAAAAATGCCCATGCGTCATCTATAATATTGATTCATTCAATTTAACAAACAATGGAGTCCTTGATTTTGAATTGCATTTCTTATAGATATTAATTGTTGAGTTCAAAAATAGAGAGTTCCTCGCATCATTTTGGGTTAACAAGTTTCCTGTTTTGATTCCAAACACACTTTTTGATACATTGAGCACGAAATATAAAACATGTGGCAAAACAACCTAGTATATTAATTGAATCAAACATGTATAAACATCAATAAAACTCCAAATCTATTTAAATCCATCATCTAAAGGTGTCATTCGTCACGGTTTGCATTTCGCACAAATGTTAACTGGTTTAATTCCTATAATGAGAATTTCTAATCACCTCATGTTAATTAGGCTCCTCTTGCTGTTATAAGGAATATTTTTCATGCAATAACCTTGAAATTCACTTTTGATTCTTTCTTAATAACTATATTCATTATGAAAAAAATGCCCATGGACCATCGATAAGATGAATTCATTCAATTTAACAAACAATGGAGTCCTTCATTTTGAATTGCATTTCTTATAGATATTAATTGTTGAATTCAAAAATATAGAGTTCCTCGCATCATTTTTGGTTAGCAAGTTTCTTCTTTTGATTCCAAGCACACTTTTTGATACATTGAGCATGAAATATAAAACATGTGGCAAAACAACCTAGTATATTAATTGAATCAAACATGTATAAACATCAATAAAACTCCAAATCTATTTAAATCCATCATCTAAAGGTGCCAATCTTCATGGTTTGTATTTCGTACAAATGTTAACTGGTTTAATTCCTAAATAATGAGAATTTCTAATCACCTCGTGTTAATGAGGCTCCTCTTATTGTTACCAGGACTATTTTTCATGCAATAACCTTGAAATTAACTTTTGTTTCTTTCCTAATAACTATATTCATTATGAAAAATATCCACGTGGACCATCAATTACATGAATTCATTCAATTTCACAACCAATGTTGTCGTTTGTTTTGAATTGTATTTCTTATTGATATTAATTGTTGAATTCAAAAATGGAGAGTTCCTTGCATCATTTTTGGTTAACAAGGCTCCTCTTTTGATTCCAAAGCCACTTTTCGATACATTGAGCATGAAAGATCAAACATGTGGCAAAACAACCTAGTGTATTAATTGAATCAAACATGTATAAACATCAATAAAACTCCAAATCTATTTAAATCCATCATCAAACATGGTTTGCATTTTGTACAAATGTTAACTGGTTTAAGTCCTAAATAATGCGAATTTCTAATCACCTCGTGTTAATCAGACTCCTCTTGTTGTTACCAAGACTATTTTTCATGCAATAACCTTGAAATTAACTTTTGCTTCTCTCTTAATAACTATATTCTTTAAGAAAAATATGCACGTGGACCATCAATTACATGAATTCATTCAATTCAACAAACAATGGAGTCGTTGATCTTGAATTGCATTTCTTATTGACATTAATTGTTGAATTCAAAAATAGAGAGTTCCTCGCATCATTTTTGGTTAACAAGGCTGCTCTTTTGATTCCAAAGCCACTTTTTGATACATTGATCATGAAATATAACACATGTGGTTAAACAACCTAGTATATTAATTAAATCAAACAAGCATAAACACCAATAAAAATCCAAATCTATTTAAATCCATCAGCCAAAGGTGTCATTCATCACGGTTTGCATTTCGCACCAATGTTAACTGTTTAATTCCAAAATAATGGGAATTTCTAATCACCTCATGTTAATTAGGCTCCTCTTGCTGTTATCAGGAATATTTTTCATGCAATAACCTTGAAATTCACTTTTGATTCTTTCTTAATAACTATATTCATTATGAAAAAAATGCCCATGGACCATCGATAAGATGAATTCATTCAATTTAACAAACAATGGAGTCCTTGATTTTGAATTGCATTTCTTATAGATATTAATTGTTGAATTCAAAAATATAGAGTTCCTCGCATCATTTTTGGTTAGCAAGTTTCTTCTTTTGATTCCAAACACACTTTTTGATACATTGAGGATGAAATATAACACATGTGGCTAAAAAACCTAGTATATTAATTGAATCAAACAGGTATAAATAGCAGTAAAAATCCAAATCTATTTAAATCCATCAGTCAAAGGTGCCATTTATCATGGTTTGCATTTCACACCAATGTTAAATGGTTTAATTCCTAGATAATGAGAATTTCTAATCACCTCATGTTAATTAGGCTCCTTTTGTTGTTATCAGGAATATTTTTCATGCAATAACCTTGAAATTCACTTTTGATTCTTTCTTAATAACTATATTCATTATGAAAAAAATGTCCATGGACCATCTATAAGATGAATTCATTCAATTTAACAAACAATGGAGTCCGTGATTTTGAATTGCATTTCTTATAGATATTAATTATTGAATTCAAAAATAGAGCGTTCCTCGCATCATTTTTGGTTAACAAGTTTCCACTTTTGATTCCAAGCACACTTTTTGATACATTGAGCATGAAATATAAAACATGTGGCAAAACAACCTAGTATATTAATTGAATCAAACATGTATAAACATCAATAAAACTCCAAATCTATTTAAATCCATCATCTAAAGGTGCCAATCTTCATGGTTTGCATTTCGTACAAATGTTAACTGGTTTAATTCCTAAATAATGAGAATTTCTAATCACCTCGTGTTAATGAGGCTCCTCTTATTGTTACCACGACTATTTTTCATGCAATAACCTTCAAATTAACTTTTGTTTCTTTCCTAATAACTATATTCATTATGAAAAATATCCACGTGGACCATCAATTACATGAATTCATTCAATTTCACAACCAATGTTGTCGTTGGTTTTGAATTGTATTTCTTATTGATATTAATTGTTGAATACAAAAATAGAGAGTTCCTCGCATCATTTTTGGTTAACAAGGCTCCTCTTTTGATTCCAAAGCCACTTTTTGATACATTGAGCATGAAATATAACACATGTGGTTAAACAACCTAGTATATTAATTGAATCAAACAAGCATAAACACCAATAAAAATCCAAATCTATTTAATTCCATCAGCCAAAGGTGTCATTCATCACGGTTTGCATTTCGCACAAATGTTAACTATTTAATTCCTAAATAATGAGAATTTCTAATCACCTCATGTTAATTAGGCTCCTCTTGCTGTTATCAGGAATATTTTTCATGCAATAACCTTGAAATTCACTTTTGATTCTTTCTTAATAACTATATTCATTATGAAAAAAATGCCCATGGACCATCGATATGATGAATTCATTCAATTTAACAAACAATGGAGTCCTTCATTTTGAATTGCATTTCTTATAGATATTAATTGTTGAATTAAAAAATATAGAGTTCCTCGCATCATTTTTGGTTAGCAAGTTTCCTCTTTTGATTCCAAACACACTTTTTGATACATTGAGGATGAAACATAACACATGTGGCTAAACAACCTAGTATATTGATTGAATCAAACAGGTATAAATTGCAGTAAAAATCCAAATCTATTTAAATCCATCAGCCAAAGGTGCCATTTATCATGGTTTGCATTTCACACCAATGTTAATTGGTTTAATTCCTAGATAATGAGAATTTCTAATCACCTCATGTAAATTAGGCTCCTCTTGTTGTTACCAGGAATATTTTTCATGCAATAACCTTGAAATTCACTTTTGATTCTTTCTTCATAACTATATTCATTATGAAAAAAATGCCCATGGACCATCTATAAGATGAATTCATTCAATTTAACAAACAATGGAGTCCTTGATTTTGAATTGCATTTCTTATAGATATTAATTATTGAGTTCAAAAATAGAGAGTTCCTCGCGCATCATTTTTGGTTAACAAGTTTTCCTGTTTTGATTACAAACACACTTTTTTGATACATTGAGCACGAAATATAAAACATGTGGCAAAACAACCTAGTATATTAATTGAATCAAACATGTATAAACATCAATAAAACTCCAAATCTATTTAAATCCATCATCTAAAGGTGCCATTCTTCATGGTTTGCATTTCGTACAAATCATAACTGGTTTAATTCCTAAATAGAGCAAAATTTCTAATCAACTCGTGTGTTAATTAGACTCCTCTTGTTGTTACCAGGACTATTTTTCATGCAATAACCTTGAAATTAACTTTTGTTTCTTTCCTAATAACTATATTCATTGTGAAAAATATCCACGTGGACCATCAATTACATGAATTCATTCAATTCAACAAACAATGTTGTCGTTGATTTTGAATTGTATTTCTTATTGATATTAATTGTTGAATTTCAAAAAAAATAGAGAGTGTTCCTCGCATCATTTTTGTTTAACAAGGCTCCTCTTTTGATTCCAAAGCCACTTTTTGATACATTGAGGATGAAATATCAAACATGTGGCAAAACAACCTACTATATTAAATGAATCAAACATGTATAAACATCAATAAAACTCCAAATCTATTTAAATCCATCATCTAAAGGTGCCATTCGTCACGGTTTGCATTTCGCACAAATGTTAACTGGTTTAATTCCTAAATAATGCGAATTTCTAATCACCTCGTGTTAATCAGACTCCTCTTGTTGTTACCAAGACTATTTTTCATGCAATAACCATGAAATTAACTTTTGCTTCTCTCTTAATAACTATATTCATTAAGAAAAATATGCACGTGGACCATCGATTACATGAATTCATTGAATTCAACAAACAATGGAGTCGTTGATCTTGAATTGCATTTCTTATTGACATTAATTTTTGAATTCAAAAATAGAGAGTTCCTCGCATCATTTTTGGTTAACAAGGCTGCTCTTTTGATTCCAAAGCCACTTTTTGATACATTGATCATGAAATATAACACATGTGGTTAAACAACCTAGTATATTAATTGAATCAAAGAAGCATAAACACCAATAAAAATCCAAATCTATTTAAATCCATCAGCCAAAGGTGTCATTCATCACGGTTTGTATTTCGCACAAATGTTAACTAGTTTCATTCCTAAATAATGACAATTTCTAATCACCTCATGTTAATTATGCTCCTCTTATTGTTACCAGGACTGTTTTTCATGCAATAACGTTGAAATTAACATTTGATTCTTTCTTAATTACTATATTCTTTATGAAAAAAATGCCCATGCGTCATCTATAATATTGATTCATTCAATTTAACAAACAATGGAGTCCTTGATTTTGAATTGCATTTCTTATAGATATTAAATTGTTGAGTTCAAAAATAGAGAGTTTTCCTCGCATCATTTTTGGGTTAACAAGTTTTCTGTTTTGATTCCAAACACACTTTTTGATACATTGAGCACGAAAGATCAAACATGTGGCAAAACAACCTAGTATATTAATTGAATCAAACATGTATAAGCATCAATAAAACTCCAAATCTATTTAAATCCATCATCTAAACATGGTTTGCATTTCGTACAAATGTTAACTGGTTTAAATTCCTAAATAATGCGAATTTCTAATCACCTCGTGTTAATCAGACTCCTCTTGTTGTTACCAAGACTATTTTTCATGCAATAACCTTGAAATTAACTTTTGCTTCTCTCTTAATAACTATATTCTTTTAAGAAAAATATGCACGTGGACCATCAATTACATGAATTCATTAAATTCAACAAACAATGGAGTCGTTGATCTTGAATTGCATTTCTTATTGACATTAATTGTTGAATTCAAAAATAGAGAGTTCCTCGCATCATTTTTGGTTAACAAGGCTGCTCTTTTGATTCCAAAGCCACTTTTTGATACATTGATCATGAAATATAACACATGTGGTTAAACAACCTAGTATATTAATTGAATCAAACAAGCATAAACACCAATAAAAATCCAAATCTATTTAAATCCATCAGCCAAAGGTGTCATTCATCACGGTTTGCATTTCGCACAAATGTTAACTGGTTTAATTCCTAAATAATGAGAATTTCTAATCACCTCATGTTAATTAGGATCCTCTTGCTATTATCAGGAATATTTTTCATGCAATAACCTTGAAATTCACTTTTGATTCTTTCTTAATAACTATATTCATTATGAAAAAAATGCCCATGGACCATCGATAAGATGAATTCATTCAATTTAACAAACAATGGAGTCCTTGATTTTGAATTGCATTTCTTATAGATATTAATTGTTGAATTCAAAAATAGAGAGTTCCTCGCATCATTTTTGGTTAGCAAGTTTCCTCTTTTGATTCCAAACACACTTTTTGATACATTGAGGATGAAACATAACACATGTGGCTAAACAACCTAGTATATTGATTGAATCAAACAGGTATAAATTGCAGTAAAAATCCAAATCTATTTAAATCCATCAGCCAAAGGTGCCATTTATCATGGTTTGCATTTCACACCAATGTTAATTGGTTTAATTCCTAGATAATGAGAATTTCTAATCACCTCATGTAAATTAGGCTCCTCTTGTTGTTACCAGGAATATTTTTCATGCAATAACCTTGAAATTCACTTTTGATTCTTTCTTCATAACTATATTCATTATGAAAAAAATGCCCATGGACCATCTATAAGATGAATTCATTCAATTTAACAAACAATGGAGTCCTTGATTTTGAATTGCATTTCTTATAGATATTAATTATTGAGTTCAAAAATAGAGAGTTCCTCGCATCATTTTTGGTTAACAAGTTTCCTGTTTTGATTACAAACACACTTTTTGATACATTGAGCACGAAATATAAAACATGTGGCAAAACAACCTAGTATATTAATTGAATCAAACATGTATAAACATCAATAAAACTCCAAATCTATTTAAATCCATCATCTAAAGGTGCCATTCTTCATGGTTTGCATTTCGTACAAATCATAACTGGTTTAATTCCTAAATAGAGCAAATTTCTAATCAACTCGTGTTAATTAGACTCCTCTTGTTGTTACCAGGACTATTTTTCATGCAATAACCTTGAAATTAACTTTTGTTTCTTTCCTAATAACTATATTCATTGTGAAAAATATCCACGTGGACCATCAATTACATGAATTCATTCAATTCAACAAACAATGTTGTCGTTGATTTTGAATTGTATTTCTTATTGATATTAATTGTTGAATTCAAAAATAGAGAGTTCCTCGCATCATTTTTGTTTAACAAGGCTCCTCTTTTGATTCCAAAGCCACTTTTTGATACATTGAGGATGAAATATCAAACATGTGGCAAAACAACCTACTATATTAAATGAATCAAACATGTATAAACATCAATAAAACTCCAAATCTATTTAAATCCATCATCTAAAGGTGCCATTCGTCACGGTTTGCATTTCGCACAAATGTTAACTGGTTTAATTCCTAAATAATGCGAATTTCTAATCACCTCGTGTTAATCAGACTCCTCTTGTTGTTACCAAGACTATTTTTCATGCAATAACCATGAAATTAACTTTTGCTTCTCTCTTAATAACTATATTCATTAAGAAAAATATGCACGTGGACCATCGATTACATGAATTCATTGAATTCAACAAACAATGGAGTCGTTGATCTTGAATTGCATTTCTTATTGACATTAATTTTTGAATTCAAAAATAGAGAGTTCCTCGCATCATTTTTGGTTAACAAGGCTGCTCTTTTGATTCCAAAGCCACTTTTTGATACATTGATCATGAAATATAACACATGTGGTTAAACAACCTAGTATATTAATTGAATCAAAGAAGCATAAACACCAATAAAAATCCAAATCTATTTAAATCCATCAGCCAAAGGTGTCATTCATCACGGTTTGTATTTCGCACAAATGTTAACTAGTTTCATTCCTAAATAATGACAATTTCTAATCACCTCATGTTAATTATGCTCCTCTTATTGTTACCAGGACTGTTTTTCATGCAATAACGTTGAAATTAACATTTGATTCTTTCTTAATTACTATATTCTTTATGAAAAAAATGCCCATGCGTCATCTATAATATTGATTCATTCAATTTAACAAACAATGGAGTCCTTGATTTTGAATTGCATTTCTTATAGATATTAATTGTTGAGTTCAAAAATAGAGAGTTCCTCGCATCATTTTGGGTTAACAAGTTTTCTGTTTTGATTCCAAACACACTTTTTGATACATTGAGCACGAAAGATCAAACATGTGGCAAAACAACCTAGTATATTAATTGAATCAAACATGTATAAGCATCAATAAAACTCCAAATCTATTTAAATCCATCATCAAACATGGTTTGCATTTTGTACAAATGTTAACTGGTTTAATTCCTAAATAATGCGAATTTCTAATCACCTCGTGTTAATCAGACTCCTCTTGTTGTTACCAAGACTATTTTTCATGCAATAACCTTGAAATTAACTTTTGCTTCTCTCTTAATAACTATATTCTTTTAAGAAAAATATGCACGTGGACCATCAATTACATGAATTCATTAAATTCAACAAACAATGGAGTCGTTGATCTTGAATTGCATTTCTTATTGACATTAATTGTTGAATTCAAAAATAGAGAGTTCCTCGCATCATTTTTGGTTAACAAGGCTGCTCTTTTGATTCCAAAGCCACTTTTTGATACATTGATCATGAAATATAACACATGTGGTTAAACAACCTAGTATATTAATTGAATCAAACAAGCATAAACACCAATAAAAATCCAAATCTATTTAAATCCATCAGCCAAAGGTGTCATTCATCACGGTTTGCATTTCGCACAAATGTTAACTGGTTTAATTCCTAAATAATGAGAATTTCTAATCACCTCATGTTAATTAGGATCCTCTTGCTATTATCAGGAATATTTTTTCATGCAATAACCTTGAAATTCACTTTTTGATTCTTTCTTAATAACTATATTCATTATGAAAAAAATGCCCATGGACCATCGATAAGATGAATTCATTCAATTTAACAAACAATGGAGTCCTTGATTTTGAATTGCATTTCTTATAGATATTAATTGTTGAATTCAAAAATATAGAGTTCCTCGCATCATTTTTGGTTAGCAAGTTTCTTCTTTTGATTCCAAACACACTTTTTGATACATTGAGGATGAAATATAACACATGTAGCTAAAAAACCTAGTATATTAATTGAATCAAACAGGTATAAATAGCAGTAAAAATCCAAATCTATTTAAATCCATCAGTCAAAGGTGCCATTTATCATGGTTTGCATTTCACACCAATGTTAACTGGTTTAATTCCTAGATAATGAGAATTTCTAATCACCTCATGTTAATTAGGCTCCTCTTGTTGTTACCAGGAATATTTTTCATGCAATAACCTTGAAATTCACTTTTGATTCTTTCTTAATAACTATATTCATTATGAAAAAAATGTCCATGGACCATCTATAAGATGAATTCATTCAATTTAACAAACAATGGAGTCCTTGATTTTGAATTGCATTTCTTATAGATATTAATTATTGAATTCAAAAATAGAGCGTTCCTCGCATCATTTTTGGTTAACAAGTTTCCACTTTTGATTCCAAGCACACTTTTTGATACATTGAGCATGAAATATAAAACATGTGGCAAAACAACCTAGTATATTAATTGAATCAAACATGTATAAACATCAATAAAACTCCAAATCTATTTAAATCCATCATCTAAAGGTGCCAATCTTCATGGTTTGCATTTCGTACAAATGTTAACTGGTTTAATTCCTAAATAATGAGAATTTTTAATCACCTCGTGTTAATGAGGCTCCTCTTATTGTTACCAGGACTATTTTTCATGCAATAACCTTGAAATTAACTTTTGTTTCTTTCCTAATAACTATATTCATTATGAAAAATATCCACGTGGATCATCAATTACATGAATTCATTCAATTTCACAACCAATGTTGTCGTTGGTTTTGAATTGTATTTCTTATTGATATTAATTGTTGAATTCAAAAATAGAGAGTTCCTCGCATCATTTTTGGTAAACAAGGCTCCTCTTTTGATTCCAAAGCCACTTTTTGATACATTGAGCATGAAATATCAAACATGTGGCAAAACAACCTAGTATATTAATTGAATCAAACATGTATAAACATCAATAAAACTCCAAATCTATTTAAATCCATCATCAAACATGGTTTGCATTTTGTACAAATGTTAACTGGTTTAATTCATAAATAATGCAAATTTCTAATCACCTCGTGTTAATCAGACTCCTCTTGTTGTTACCAAGACTATTTTTCATGCAATAACCTTGAAATTAAATTTTGCTTCTCTCTTAATAACTATATTCTTTAAGAAAAATATGCACGTGGACCATCAATTACATGAATTCATTCAATTCAACAAACAATGCAGTCGTTGATCTTGAATTGCATTTCTTATTGACATTAATTGTTGAATTCAAAAATAGAGAGTTTCTCGCATCATTTTTGGTTAACAAGGCTGCTCTTTTGATTCCAAAGCCACTTTTTGATACATTGATCATGAAATATAACACATGTGGTTAAACAACCTAGTATATTAATTGAATCAAAGAAGCATAAACACCAATAAAAATCCAAATCTATTTAAATCCATCAGCCAAAGGTGTCATTCATCACGGTTTGCATTTCGCACAAATGTTAACTGTTTAATTCCTAAATAATGAGAATTTCTAATCACCTCATGTTAATTAGGCTCCTCTTGCTGTTATCAGGAATATTTTTCATGCAATAATCTTGAAATTCACTTTTGATTCTTTCTTAATAACTATATTCATTATGAAAAAAATGCCCATGGACCATCGATAAGATGAATTCATTCAATTTAACAAACAATGGAGTCCTTGATTTTGAATTGCATTTCTTATAGATATTAATTGTTGAATTAAAAAATATAGAGTTCCTCGCATCATTTTTGGTTAGCAAGTTTCCTCTTTTGATTCCAAACACACTTTTTGATACATTGAGGATGAAACATAACACATGTGGCTAAACAACCTAGTATATTGATTGAATCAAACAGGTATAAAATTGCAGTAAAAAATCCAAATCTATTTAAATCCATCAGCCAAAGGTGCCATTTATCATGGTTTGCATTTCACACACCAATGTTAATTGGTTTAATTCCTAGATAATGAGAAATTTCTAATCACCTCATGTAAATTAGGCTCCTCTTGTTGTTACCAGGAATATTTTTTCATGCAATAACCTTGAAATTCACTTTTGATTCTTTCTTCATAACTATATTCATTATGAAAAAAAAATGCCCATGGACCATCTATAAGATGAATTCATTCAATTTTAACAAACAATGGAGTCCTTGATTTTGAATTGCATTTCTTATAGATATTAATTATTGAGTTCAAAAATAGAGAGTTCCTCGCATCATTTTTGGTTAACAAGTTTCCTGTTTTGATTACAAACACACTTTTTGATACATTGAGCACGAAATATAAAACATGTGGCAAAACAACCTAGTATATTAATTGAATCAAACATGTATAAACATCAATAAAACTCCAAATCTATTTAAATCCATCATCTAAAGGTGCCATTCTTCATGGTTTGCATTTCGTACAAATCATAACTGGTTTAATTCCTAAATAGAGCAAATTTCTAATCAACTCGTGTTAATTAGACTCCTCTTGTTGTTACCAGGACTATTTTTCATGCAATAACCTTGAAATTAACTTTTGTTTCTTTCCTAATAACTATATTCATTGTGAAAAATATCCACGTGGACCATCAATTACATGAATTCATTCAATTCAACAAACAATGTTGTCGTTGATTTTGAATTGTATTTCTTATTGATATTAATTGTTGAATTCAAAAATAGAGAGTTCCTCGCATCATTTTTGTTTAACAAGGCTCCTCTTTTGATTCCAAAGCCACTTTTTGATACATTGAGGATGAAATATCAAACATGTGGCAAAACAACCTACTATATTAAATGAATCAAACATGTATAAACATCAATAAAACTCCAAATCTATTTAAATCCATCATCTAAAGGTGCCATTCGTCACGGTTTGCATTTCGCACAAATGTTATCTGGTTTAATTCCTAAATAATGAGAATTTCTAATCACCTCGTGTTAATCAGACTCCTCTTGTTGTTACCAAGACTATTTTTCATGCAATAACCATGAAATTAACTTTTGCTTCTCTCTTAATAACTATATTCATTAAGAAAAATATGCACGTGGACCATCGATTACATGAATTCATTCAATTCAACAAACAATGGAGTCGTTGATCTTGAATTGCATTTCTTATTGACATTAATTGTTGAATTCAAAAATAGAGAGTTCCTCGCATCATTTTTGGTTAACAAGGCTGCTCTTTTGATTCCAAAGCCACTTTTTGATACATTGATCATGAAATATAACACATGTGGTTAAACAACCTAGTATATTAATTGAATCAAAGAAGCATACACACCAATAAAAATCCAAATCTATTTAAATCCATCAGCCAAAGGTGTCATTCATCACGGTTTGCATTTCGCACAAATGTTAACTGGTTTCATTCCTAAATAATGACAATTTCTAATCACCTCATGTTAATTATGCTCCTCTTATTGTTACCAGGACTGTTTTTCATGCAATAACGTTGAAATTAACATTTGATTCTTTCTTAATTACTATATTCTTTATGAAAAAAATGCCCATGCGTCATCTATAATATTGATTCATTCAATTTAACAAACAATGGAGTCCTTGATTTTTAATTGCATTTCTTATAGATATTAATTGTTGAGTTCAAAAATAGAGAGTTCCTCGCATCATTTTGGGTTAACAAGTTTCCTGTTTTGATTCCAAACACACTTTTTGATACATTGAGCACGAAATATAAAACATGTGGCAAAACAACCTAGTATATTAATTGAATCAAACATGTATAAACATCAATAAAACTCCAAATCTATTTAAATCCATCATCTAAAGGTGTCATTCATCACGGTTTGCATTTCGCACAAATGTTAACTGGTTTAATTCCTAAATAATGAGAATTTCTAATCACCTCATGTTAATTAGGCTCCTCTTGCTGTTATCAGGAATATTTTTCATGCAATAACCTTGAAATTCACTTTTGATTCTTTCTTAATAACTATATTCATTATGAAAAAAATGCCCATGCACCATCGATAAGATGAATTCATTCAATTTAACAAACAATGGAGTCCTTGATTTTGAATTGCATTTCTTATAGATATTAATTATTGAGTTCAAAAATAGAGAGTTCCTCGCATCATTTTTGGTTAGCAAGTTTCCTCTTTTGTTTCCAAACACACTTTTTGATACATTGAGGATGAAATATAACACATGTGGCTAAACAACCTAGTATATTAATTGAATCAAACAGGTATAAATTGCAGTAAAAATCCAAATCTATTTAAATCCATCAGCTAAAGGTGCCATTTATCATGGTTTGCATTTCACACCAAAGTTAACTGGTTTAATTCCTAAATAATGAGAATTTCTAATCACCTCATGTTAATTAGGCTCCTCTTGCTGTTATCAGGAATATTTTTCATGCAATAACCTTGAAATTCACTTTTGATTCTTTCTTAATAACTATATTCATTATGAAAAAAATGCCCATGCACCATCGATAAGATGAATTCATTCAATTTAACAAACAATGGAGTCCTTGATTTTGAATTGCATTTCTTATAGATATTAATTGTTGAATTCAAAAATATAGAGTTCCTCGCATCATTTTTGGTTAGCAAGTTTCCTCTTTTGATTCCAAACACACTTTTTGATACATTGAGGATGAAATATAACACATGTGGCTAAACAACCTAGTATATTAATTGAATCAAACAGGTATAAATAGCAGTAAAAATCCAAATCTATTTAAATCCATCAGCCAAAGGTGCCATTTATCATGGTTTGCATTTCACACCAATGTTAACTGGTTTAATTCCTAGATAATGAGAATTTCTAATCACCTCATGTTAATTAGGCTCCTCTTGTTGTTACCAGGAATATTTTTCATGCAATAACCTTGAAATTCACTTTTGATTCTTTCTTAATAACTATATTCATTATGAAAAAAATGCCCATGGACCATCTATAAGATGAATTCATTCAATTTAACAAACAATGGAGTCCTTGATTTTGAATTGCATTTCTTATAGATATTAATTGTTGACTTCAAAAATAGAGCGTTGCTCGCATCATTTTTGGTTAACAAGTTTCCACTTTTGATTCCAAGCACACTTTTTGATACATTGAGCATGAAATATAAAACATGTGGCAAAACAACCTAGTATATTAATTGAATCAAACATGTATAAACATCAATAAAACTCCAAATCTATTTAAATCCATCATCTAAAGGTGCCAATCTTCATGGTTTGCATTTCGTACAAATGTTAACTGGTTTAATTCCTAAATAATGAAAATTTGTAATCACGTCGTGTTAATGAGGCTCCTCTTATTGTTACCAGGACTATTTTTCATGCAATAACCTTGAAATTAACTTTTGTTTCTTTCCTAATCACTATATTCATTATGAAGAATATCCACGTGGACCATCAATTATATGAATTCATTCAATTTCACAACCAATGTTGTCGTTGGTTTTGAATTGTATTTCTTATTGATATTAATTGTTGAATTCAAAAATAGAGAGTTCCTCGCATCATTTTTGGTTAACAAGGCTCCTCTTTTGATTCCAAAGCCACTTTTTGATACATTGAGCATGAAATATCAAACATGTGGCAAAACAACCTAGTATATTAATTGAATCAAACATGTATAAGCATCAATAAAACTCCAAATCTATTTAAATCCATCATCAAACATGGTTTGCATTTTGTACAAATGTTAACTGGTTTAATTCCTAAATAATGCGAATTTCTAATCACCTCGTGTTAATCAGACTCCTCTTGTTGTTACCAAGACTATTTTTCATGCAATAACCTTGAAATTAACTTTTGCTTCTCTCTTAATAACTATATTCTTTTAAGAAAAATATGCACGTGGACCATCAATTACATGAATTCATTAAATTCAACAAACAATGGAGTCGTTGATCTTGAATTGCATTTCTTATTGACATTAATTGTTGAATTCAAAAATAGAGAGTTCCTCGCATCATTTTTGGTTAACAAGGCTGCTCTTTTGATTCCAAAGCCACTTTTTGATACATTGATCATGAAATATAACACATGTGGTTAAACAACCTAGTATATTAATTGAATCAAACAAGCATGAACACCAATAAAAATCCAAATCTATTTAAATCCATCAGCCAAAGGTGTCATTCACCACGGTTTGCATTTCGCACAAATGTTAACTGGTTTCATTCCTAAATAATGACAATTTCTAATCACCTCATGTTAATTATGCTCCTCTTGTTGTTACCAGGACTGTTTTTCATGCAATAACCTTGAAATTAACTTTTGCTTCTCTCTTAATAACTATATTCATTATGACAAATATGCATGTGGACTATCAATTATATGAATTCATTCAATTTAACAAACAATGGAGTCGTTGATCTTGAATTGCATTTCTTATTGATATTAATTGTTGAATTCAAAAATAGAGCGTTCCTCGCATCATTTTTGGTTAACAAGGCTCCTCTTTTGATTCCAAAGCCACTTTTTGATACATTGATCATGAAATATAGCAAATGTGGTTAAACAACCTAGTATATTTATTGAATTAAACAAGCATAAACACCAATAAAAATCCAAATCTATTGAAATCCATCAGCCAAAGGTGTCATTCGTCACGGTTTGCATTTCGCACAAATGTTAACTGGTTTAATTCCTAAATAATGAGAATTTCTAATCACCTCATGTTAATCAGGCTCCTCTTGTTGTTACCAGGAATATTTTTCATGCAATAACCTTGAAATTCACTTTTGATTCTTTCTTAATAACAATATTCATTATGAAAAAAATGCCCATGGACCATCTATAAGATGAATTCATTCAATTTAACAAACAATGGAGTCCTTGATTTTGAATTGCATTTCTTATAGATATTAATTGTTGAATTCAAAAATAGAGAGTTCCTCGCATCATTTATGGTTAGCAAGTTTCCTCTTTTGATTCCAAACGCACTTTTTGATACATTGAGGATGAAATATAACACATGTGGCTAAACAACGTAGTATATTAATTGAATCAAACATTTATAAACATCAATAAAACTCCAAAGCTATTTAAATCCATCATGTAAAGGTTCCATTCTTCATGGTTTGCATTTCGTACAAATGTTAACTGGTTTAATTCCTAAATAATGCGAATTTCTAATCATCTTGTGTTAATCAGACTCCTCTTGTTGTTACCAAGACTATTTTTCATGCAATAACCTTGAAATTAACATTTCCCTCTCTCTTAATAACTATATTCATTAAGAAAAATATGCACGTGGACCATCAATTACATGAATTCATTCAATTCAAGAAACAATGGAGTCGTTGATCTTGAATTGCATTTCTTATTTATATTAATTGTTGAATTCAAAAATAGAGAGTTCCTCGCATCATTTTTGGTTAACAAGGCTCCTCTTTTGATTCCAAAGCCACTTTTTGATACATTGATCATGAAATATAACACATGTGGCTAAACAACCTATTATATTAATTGAATCAAACAAGCATAAACACCAATAAAAATCCAAATCTCTTTAAATCCATCAGCCAGAGGTGCCATTCGTCACGTTTTGCATTTCGCACAAATGTTAACTGGTTTAATTCCTAAATAATGAGAATTTCTAATCACCTCATGTTAATTAGGATCCTCTTGTTGTTACTAGGACTATTTTTCATGCACTAACCTTGAAATTAACTTTTGATTCTTTCTTAATAACTATATTTATTATGAAACAATTGCCCATGGACCATCTGTAAGATAAATTCATTCAGTTTAACAAACAATGGAGTCCTTGATTTTGAATTGCATTTCTTATAGATATTAATTGTTGAGTTCAAAAATAGAGAGTTCCTCGCATCATTTTTGGTTAACAAGTTTCCTGTTTTGATTACAAACACACTTTTTGATACATTGAGCACGAAATATAAAACATGTGGCAAAACAACCTAGTATATTAAATGAATCAAACATGTATAAACATCAATAAAACTCCAAATCTATTTAAATCCATCATCTAAAGGTGCCATTCTTCATGGTTTGCATTTCGTACAAATAATAACTGGTTTAATTCCTAAATAGTGCGAATTTCTAATCAACTCGTGTTAATTAGACTCCTCTTGTTAATACCAGGACTATTTTTCATGCAATAACCTTGAAATTAACTTTTGTTTCTTTCCTAATAACTATATTCATTATGAAAAATATGCACGTGGACCATCAATTACATGAATTCATTCAATTCAACAAACAATGTTGTCGTTGATTTTGAATTGTATTTCTTATTGATATTAATTGTTGAATTCAAAAATAGAGAGTCCCTTGCATCATTTTTGGTTAACGAGGCTGCTCTTTTGATTCCAAAGCCACTTTTTGATACATTGATCATGAAATATAACACATGTGGTAAAACAACCTAGTATATTAATTGAATCAAACAAGCATAAACACCAATAAAAATCCAAATCTATTGAAATCCATCAGCCAAAGGTGTCATTCATCACGGTTTGCATTTCGCACAAATGTTAACTGGTTTCATTCCTAAATAATGACAATTTCTAATCACCTCATGTTAATTATGCTCCTCTTATTGTTACCAGGACTGTTTTTCATGCAATAACCTTGAAATTAACTTTTGATTCTTTCTTAATTACTATATTCCTTATGACAAAAATCCTAATGCGTCATCTATAATATTAATTCATTCAATTTAACAAACAATGGAGTCCTTGATTTTGAATTGCATTTCTTATAGATATTAATTGTTGAGTTCAAAAATAGAGAGTTCCTCGCATCATTTTGGGTTAACAAGTTTCCTATTTTGATTCCAAACACACTTTTTGATACATTGAGCACGAAATATAAAACATGTGGCAAAACAACCTAGTATATTAATTGAATCAAACATGTATAAACATCAATAAAACTCCAAATCTATTTAAATCCATCATCTAAAGCTGCCATTCGTCACGGTTTGCATTTCGAACAAATGTTAACTGGTTTAATTCCTAAATAATGAGAATTTCTAATCACCTCATGTTAATTAGGCTCCTCCTGCTATTATCAGAAAATATTTTTCATGCAATAACTTTGAAATTCACTTTTGATTCTTTCTTAATAACTAGATTCATTATGAAAAAAATGCCCATGGACCATCGATAAGATGAATTCATTCAATTTAACAAACAATCGAGTTTTTGATTTTGAATTACATTTCTTATAGATATTAATTGTTGAATTAAAAAATATAGAGTTCCTCGCATCATTTTTGGTTAGTAAGTTTCCTCTTTTGATTCCAACCACACTTTTTGAGACTTTGAGGATGAAATATAACACATGTGGCTAAACAACCTAATATATTAATTGAATGAAACAGGTATAAATAGCAGTAAAAATCCAAATCTATTTAAATCCATCAGTCAAAGGTGCCATTTATCATGGTTTGCATTTCACACCAATGTTAACTGGTTTAATTCCTAGATAATGAGAATTTCAAATCACCTCATGTTAATTAGGCTCCTCTTGTTGTTACCAGGAATATTTTTCATGCAATAACCTTGAAATTCACTTTTGATTCTTTCTTAATAACTATATTCATTATGAAAAAAATGCCTATGGACCATATATAAGATGAATTCATTCAATTTAACAAACAATGGAGTCCTTGATTTTGAATTGCATTTCTAATAGATATTAATTGTTGAATTCAAAAATAGAGCATTCCTCGCATCATTTTTGGTTAACAAGTTTCCAGTTTTGATTCCAAGCACACTTTTTGGTACATTGAGCATGAAATATAAAACATGTGGCAAAACAACCTAGTATATTAATTGAATCAAACATGTATATACATCAATAAAACTCCAAATCTATTTAAATCCATCATCTAAAGGTGCCAATCTTCATGGTTTGCATATCGTACAAATGTTAACTGGTTTAATTCCTAAATAATGAGAATTTCTAATCACCTCGTGTTAATGAGGCTCCTCTTGTTGTTTCCAAGGCTATTTTTCATGCAATAACCTTGAAATTAACTTTTGTTTCTTTCCTAATAACTATATTCATTATGAAAAATATCCACGTGGACCATCAATTACATGAATTCATTCAATTTCACAACCAATGTTGTCGTTGGTTTTGAATTGTATTTCTTATTGATATTAATTGTTGAATTCAAAAATAGAGAGTTCCTCGCATCATTTTTGGTTAACAAGGCTCCTCTTTTGATTCCAAAGCCACTTTTTGATACATTGAGCATGAAATATCAAACATGTGGCAAAACAACCTAGTATATTAATTGAATCAAACATGTATAAACATCAATAAAACTCCAAATCTATTTAAATCCATCATCAAACATGGTTTGCATTTTGCACAAATGTTAACTGGTTTAATTCCTAAATAATGCGAATTTCTAATCACCTCGTGTTAATCAGACTCCTCTTCTTGTTACCAAGACTATTTTTCATGCAATAACCTTGAAATTAAATTTTGCTTCTCTCTTAATAACTATATTCATTAAGAAAAATATGCACGTGGACCATCAATTACATGAATTCATTCAATTCAACAAACAATGGAGTCGTTAATCTTGAATTGCATTTCTTATTGACATTAATTGTTGAATTCAAAAATAGAGAGTTCCTCGCATCATTTTTGGTTAACAAGGCTGCTCTTTTGATTCCAAAGCCACTTTTTGACACATTGATCATGAAATATAACACATGTGGTTAAACAACCTAGTATATTAATTGAATCAAACAAGCATAAACACCAATAAAAGTCCAAATCTATTTAAATCCATCAGCCAAAGGTGTCATTCATCACGGTTTGCATTTCGCACAAATGTTAACTGGTTTCATTCCTAAATAATGACAATTTCTAATCACCTCATGTTAATTATGCTCCTCTTGTTGTTACCAGGGTTGTTTTTCATGCAGTAACCTTGAAATTAACTTTTGATTCTTTCTTAACAACTATATTCATTATGAAAAAAATGCCCATGCGCCATCTATAATATAAATTCATTCAATTTAACAAACAATGGAGTCTTTGATTTTGAATTGCATTTCTTATAGATATTAATTGTTGAGTGCAAAAATAGAGAGTTCCTCGCATCATTTTTGGTTAACAAGTTTCCTGTTTTGATTACAAACACACTTTTTGATACATTGAGCACGAAATATAAAACATGTGGCAAAACAACCTAGTATATTAATTGAATCAAACATGTATAAACATCAATAAAACTCCAAATCTATTTAAATCCATCATCTAATGGTGCCATTCTTCATGGTTTTCAT
>JBAPLH010001073.1:0-22999 GCA_037897445.1 Ceriops zippeliana
TAATTAGCTTCAGGTGAATTTAAAAGTCTTATTTTTTAGGAATTATAAAATTTTAGCATTAGTATCAAATGCAAACCATGGTCAATGACTTCTTTGGTTGTTAGAAGTAAACACATTTAGTGTTTAATTGGGGTGCAGACTTGTTTTGTTTTAATTTCTATACTCAGTAAGTTAGTTTATCCACAAGTGTTAGTTTCATTATTACTGTATCAAAAAGTGTGTTTGTAACTGAAAAGATGACCCCTTTGCTAATTAGAAATGATGGGAGGGACACTTTATTTTGGATTTCAACCAATGAATATCAATAAGAACTACAAATCACGATCAAGGACTCCATTGTTTGTTGGAATTGATTAAAATCATGGTCTAAATGGTTCATGGAATTTGTTTTTTACAATGAATATATTTGTTAAGAATGATACAAAAGTTTAGTATCATGGTCCTTTAATGAAAATAATAATCTTTTTGAACAAAAGGATCGGCGTAATTAGCTTCAGGTGAATTAAAAGTCTTGTTATTTAGGAATTATAACATTTAGCATTAGTATCAAATGCAAACTATGATCAATGATTTCTTTGGTCGATGGAACTAAATACATTTAGTGTTTAATTGGGGTGCATACTTGTTTGTTTGAATTCGTATACTTACTAGTTTACTCACAAGTGTTAATTTCATTATTACTGTATCAAAAAAGTGTGTTTGCTAACCAGAAGATGATCCTTGCTAACCCGAAATGATGGGAGGGACACTTTATTTTGGAAGTGAACCAATTAATATCAATAAGAAATACAAATCAAGATCAAGGACTCCATTGTTTGTTGGTTCATGGACTTTGTTTTTACAATGAATATATTCCTTAAGAATGACACAAAAGATAGTATCATGTTCTTTTAGTGAAAACTAATCTTTTGAACAAAAGGATCGGCGTAATTAGCTTCAGGTGAATTAAAAGTCTTATTTTTTAGGAATTATAACATTTAGCATTAGTATCAAATGCAAACCATCATCAATGACTTCTTTGGTTGTTGGAAGTAAACACATTTAGTGTTTAATTGGGGTGCAGACTTGTTTGTTTTAATTCATATACTCTGTAGTTTATCCACAAGTGTTAGTTTCATTATTACTGTATCAAAAAGTGTTTTTGTAACCAAAAGATGACCCTTGCTAATTAGAAATGATGGGAGGGACACTTTATTTTGGATTTCAACCAATGAATATCAATAAGAACTACAAATCACGATCAAGGACTCCATTGTCTGTTGGTTCGTGGACTTTGTTTTTACAATGAATATATTCGTTAAGAAAGACACAAAAGTTGGTATCATGGTCTTTTAATGAAAAATAATCTTTTGAACAAAAGGATCGGCGTAATTAGCTTAAGGTGAATTAAAAGTCTTATTATTTAGGAACTATAACATTTAGCATTAGTATGTAATGCAAACTATGATCAATGATTTCTTTGGTCGATGGAACTAAACACATTTAGTGTTTAATTGGGGTGCATACTTGTTTGTTTGAATTCGTATATTTACTAGTTTACCCAAAAGTGTTAATTTCATTATTACTGTATCAAAAAGTGTGTTGCTAACCAGAATATGATCCTTGCTAACCCAAAATGATGGGAGGGACACTTTATTTTGGAATTAAACCAATTAATATCAATAAGAAATACAAATCAAGATCAAGGACTCCATTGTTTGTTGGTTCATGGACTTTGTTTTTACAATGAATATATTCCTTAAGAATGACACAAAAGATAGTATCATGGTCTTTTAGTGAAAACTAATCTTTTGAACAAAAGGATTGGCGTAATTAGCTTCAGGTGAATTAAAAGTCTTAATTTTTAGGAATTATAACATTTAGCATTAGTATCAAATGCAAACCATGATCAATGACTTCTTTGGTTGTTGGAAGTAAACACATTTAGTGTTGAAGTGGGGTGCAGACTTGTTTGTTTTAATTCATATACTCTGTAGTTTATCCACAAGTGTTAGTTTCATTATTACTGTATCAAAAAGTGTGTTTGTAACCAAAAGGTGACCCTTGCTAATTAGAAATGATGGGAGGGACACGTTATTTTGGAATTGAACTAATTAATATCTATAAGAAATACAAATCAAGATCAAGGACACCATTGTTTGTTGGAATTGATTAAATTGATGGTTTAAATGGTTAAGCGACTCTGTTTTCACAATGACTATATTCATTATGAAAGATACAAAAGATAGTTTCATGGTCATTTAATGAAAAATAATCATTGGAACAAAAGGATGGGTACATTTAGCTTCAGGTAAATTAAAAGTCTCATTATTTAAGAATTATAACATTTAGCATTAGTATCAAATGCAGACTATGATCAATGACTTCTTTGGTTGATGGAAATAAACACATTTAGTGTTTAATTGGGGAGCACACTTGTTTGTTTGAATTCCTATACTTACTAGTTTACCCACAAGTGTTAATTTCATTATTACTGTACCAAAAAGTGTGTTGCTAACCAACAGATGATCCTTGTTAACCCGAAATGAAGGGAGGGACACTTTATTTTGGAATTCAACCAATTATTACCAATAAGAAATAAAAATCAAGATCAAGGACTCCATTGTCTGTTGGTTCTTGGACTTTGTTTTTACAATGAATATATTCGTTAAGAATGACACAAAAGATAGTATCATGGTCTTTTATTGAAAACTAATCTTTTGAACAAAAGGATCGGCGTAATTAGCTTCAGGTGAATTAAAAGTCTTATTTTTTTAGGAATTATAACATTTAGCATTAGTATCAAATGCAAACCATGATCTATGACTTCTTTGGTTGATGGAAGTAGACACATTTAGAGTTTAATTGGGGTGTAGACTTGTTTGTTTTAATTGATATACTAGGTAGTTTAGCTACAAGTGTTAATTTCATTATTACGGTATCAAAAAGTGTGTTGCTAACCAGAATATGATCCTTGCTAACCCGAAATGATGGGAGGGACACTTTATTTTGGAATTCAACCAATTAATATCAATAAGAAATACAAATTAAGATCAAGGTCTCCATTGTTTGTTGGTTCATTGACTTTGTTTTTACAATGAATATATTCGTTAAGAATGACACAAAAGATAGTATCATGGTCTTTTAGCGAAAACTAATCTTTTGAAGAAAAGGATTGACGTAATTAGCTTCAGGTGAATTAAAAGTCTTATTTTTTAGGAATTATAACATTTAGCATTAGTATCAAATGGAATCCATGATCAATGACTTCTTTGGTTGTTGGAAGTAAACACATTTAGTGTTGAATTGGGGTGCAGACTTGTTTGTCTTAATTCATATACTCTGTAGTTTATCCACAAGTGTTAGTTTCATTATTACTGTATCAAAAAGTGTGTTTGTAACCAAAAGATGACCCTTGCTAATTAGAAATGATGGGAGGGACACTTTATTTTGGATTTCAACCAATGAATATCAATAGGAAATACAAATCACGATCAAGGACTCCATTGTTTGTTGGAATTGATTAAATTCATGGTCTAAATGGTTCATGGAGTTTGTTTTTACAATGAATATATTCTTTAAGAATGACAAACGATAGTATCATGGTCTTTTAATGAAAAATAAACTTTTGAACAAAAGGATCGGGGTAATTAGCTTCAGGTGAATTAAAAGTCTTATTATTTAGATATTATAAAATTTAGCATTAGTATCAAATGCAAACCATGATCAATGACTTCTTTGGTTGATGGAAGTAAACACATTTAGTGTTTAATTGGGGTGCAGACTTGTTTGTTTTAATTCATATACTAGGTAGTTTATCTACACATGTTAATTTGATGATTACTGTATCAAAAAGTGTGTTTGTAAGCAAAAGATGATCCTTGCTAACCAGAAATGATTGGAGCGACACTTTATTTTGGATTTCAACCAATGAATATGAATAAGAAATACAAATCACGATCAAGGACTCCATTGTCTGTTGGTTCATGGACTTTGTTTTTACAATGAATATATTCGTTAAGAATGACACAAAAGATAGTATCATGGTATTTTAGTGAAAACTAATCTTTTGAACAAAAGGACCAGCGTCATTTTCTTCAGGTGAATTAAAAGTTTTATTTTTTAGGAATTATAACATTCATGATCAATGACTTCTTTGGTTGTTGGAAGTAAACACATTTAGTGTTTAATTGGGGTGCAGACTTGTTTGTTTTAATTCATATACTCTGTACTTTATCCACAAGTGTTAATTTCATTATTACTGTATCAAAAAGTGTGTTTGTAACCAAAAATGACCCTTGCTAATTATAAATGATGGGAGGGACACTTTATTTTGGATTTCAACCAATGAATATCAATAAGAACTACAAATCACGATCAAAGACTCCATTGTTTGTTGGAATTGATTAAAATCATGGTCTAAATGGTTCATGGAATTTGTTTTTACAATGAATATATTCGTTAAGAATGACACAAAAGTTAGTATCATGGTGTTTTAATGAAAAATAATCTTTTGAACAAAAGGATCGGCGTAATTAGCTTCAAGTGAATTAAAAGTCTTATTATTTAGGAATTATAACATTTAGCATTAGTATCAAATGCAAACTATGATCAATGATTTCTTTGGTCGATGGAACTAAACACATTTAGTGTTTAGTTGGGATGCATACTTGTTTGTTTGAGTTCGTATACTTACTAGTTTACCACAAGTGTTAATTTCATTATTATTGTATCGACAAGTGTGTTGCTAACCAGAAGATGATCCTTGCTAACGCGAAATGATGGGAGGGACACTTTATTTTGGAATTCAACCAATTAATATCAATAACAAATTCAATTCAAGATCAAGGACTCCATTGTTTGTTGGTTCATGGACTTTGTTTTTACAATGAATATATTCGTTAAGAATGACACAAAGGATAGTATGATGGTATTTTAGTGAAAACTAATCTTTTGAACAAAAGGATCAGCGTAATTTGCTTCAGGTGAATTAAAAGTCTTATTTTTTAGGAATTATAACATTTAGTATTAGTATCAAATGCAAACCATGATCAATGACTTCTTTGGTTGTTGGAAGTAAACACATTTAGTGTTTAATTGCGGTGCAGAGTTGTTTGTTTTCATTCATATACTCTGTAGTTTATCCACGAGTGTTAATTTCATTATTATTGTATCAAAAAGTGTGTTTGTAACCAAAACATGACCCTTGCTAATTATAAATGATGGGAGGGACACTTTATTTTGGATTTCAACCATGGAATATCAATAAGAATTACAAATCAGTATCAAGGGATCCATTGTTTGTTGGAATTCATTAAATTCATGGTCTAAATGGTTCATGGACTTTGTTTTTACAATGAATATATTCGTTAAGAATGAAACAAAAGATAGTATCATGGTCTTTTACTGAAAAATAATCTTTTGAACAAAAGGATCGGCATAATTGGCTTCAGGTGAATTAAAAGTCTTATTATTTAGATATTATAACATTTAGCATTAGTATCAAATGCAAACCATGATCAATGACTTCTTTGGTTGATGGAAGTAAACACATTTATTGTTTAATTGGGGTGCAGACTTGTTTGTTTTAATTCATATACTAGGTAGTTTATCTACACATGTTAATTTGATGATTACTGTATCAAAAAGTGTGTTTGTAACCAAAAGATGATCCTTGCTAACCAGAAATGATGGGAGCGACACTTTATTTTGGATTTCAACCAATGAATATGAATAAGAAATACAAATCACGATCAAGGACTCCATTGTTTGTTGGAATTGATTAAATTCATGGTCTAAATGGTTTATGGACTTTGTTTTTACAAGGAATATATTCGTTAGGAATGACACAAACGATAGTATCATGGTCTTTTAATGAAAAATAATCTTTTGAACAAAAGGATCGGCGTAATTAGCTTTAGGAGAATTAAAAGTCTTATTATTTAGATATTATTATAACATTTAGCATTAGTTTTAAATGCAAACTATGATTAATGACTTCTTTGGTTGATGGAAGTAAACACATTTAGTGTTTAATTGGGGTGCAGACTTGTTTGTTTTAATTCATATACTAGGTAGTTTATCTACACATGTTAAGTTTATGATTACTGTATCAAAAAGTGTGTTTGTAACCAAAAGATGATCCTTGCTTACCAGAAATGATTGGAGCGACACTTTATTTTGGATTTCAACCAATGAATATGAATAAGAAATACCAATCACGATCAAGGACTCCATTGTCTGTTGGTTCATGGACTTTGTTTATACAATGAATATATTCGTTAAGAATGACACAAAAGATAGTATTATGGTCGTTTAATGAAAACTAATCTTTTGAACAAAAGGATCGGCATAATTAGCTTAAGGTGAATTAAAAGTCTTATTTTTTAGGAATTATAACATTTAGCATTAGTATCAAATGCAAACCATGATCAATGACTTCTTTGGTTGTTGGAAGTAAACACATTTAGTGTTTAATTGGGGTGCGGACTTGTTTGTTTTAATTCATATACTCAGTAGCTTATCCACAAGTGTTAATATCATTATTACTGTATCAAAAAATGTGTTTGTAACCAAAAGATGACCCTTTGCTAATTAGAAATGATGGGAGGGACACTTTATTTTGCATTTCGACCAATGAATATCAATAAGAAATACAAATCACGATCAAAGACTCCATTGTTTGTTGGAATTGATTAAAATCATGGTCTAAATGGTTCATGGAATTTGTTTTTACAATGGATATATTCGTTAAGAATGACACAAAAGTTAGTATCATGGTCTTTTAATGAAAAATAATCTTTTGAACAAAAGGATCGGCGTAATTAGCTTCAAGTGAATTAAAAGTCTTATTATTTAGGAATTATAACATTTAGCATTAGTATCAAATGAAAACTATGATCAATGATTTCTTTGGTCGATGGAACTAAACACATTTAGTGTTTAATTGGGGTGCATGCTTGTTTGTTTGAGTTCGTATACTTACTAGTTTACCCACAAGTGTTAATTTCATTTTTATTGTATCAAAAAGTGTGTTGCTAACCAGAAGATGATCCTTGCTAACCTGAAATGATGGGAGGGACACTTTATTTTGGAATTCAACCAATTAATATCAAGAAGAAATACAAATCAAGATCAAGGACTCCATTGTTTGTTGGTTCATGGACTTTGTTTTTACAATGAATATATTCCTTAAGAATGACACAAAAGATAGTATCATGGTCTTTTAGTGAAAACTAATCTTTTGAACAAAAGGACCAGCGTCATTAGCTTCAGGTGAATTAAAAGTCTTATTTTTTAAGAATTATAACATTTAGCATTAGTATCAAATGCAAACCATGATGAATGACTTCTTTGGTTGATGGAAGTAAACACATTTAGAATTTAATTGGGGTGTATACTTGTTTGTTTTAATTCATATAATAGGTAGTTTAGCTAAAAGTGTTAATTTCATGATTATTGTATCAAAAAGTGTGTTTGTAACAAAAAATGATCCTTGCTAATTATAAATGATGGGGGGAACATTTTATTTTGGAATTCAACCAATTAATATCAATAAGAAATGGAAATCAAGATGAAGGACACCATTGTTTGTTGGAATTGATTAAATTGATGGTTTAAATGGTCAATGGACTCTGTTTTCACAATGACTATATTCATTATGAAAGACACAAAAGATAGTTTCATGGTCATTTAATGAAAAATAATCGTTGGAACAAAAGTATGGGCGCATTTAGCTTCAGGTGAATTAAAAGTCTTATTATTTAGGAATTATAACATTTAGCATTAGTATCAACTCCAAACCATGATCGATGACTTCTTTGGTTGATGGAAGTCAACACATTTAGTGTTTAATTAGGGAGCACACTTGTTTGCTTGAATTCGTATACTTACTTGTTTAATTTCATTATTACTGTATCAAAAAGTGTGTTGCTAACCAGAAGATGATCCTTGCTAACCCGAAATGATGGGAGAGACACTTTATTTTGGAATTCAACCAATTAATATCAATAAGAAATACAAATCAAGATCAAGGACTCCTTTGTCTGTTGGTTCATGGACTTTGTTTTTACAATGAATATATTCGTTAAGAATGACACAAAAGATAGTATCATGGTCTTTTAATGAAAACTAATCTTTTGAACAAAAGGATCAGAGTAATTAGCTTCAGGTGAATTAAAAGTCTTATTTTTTTTGGAATTATAACATTTAGCATTAGTATCAAATGCAAACCATGATCAATGACTTCTTTGGTTGTTGGAAGTAAACACATTTAGTGTTTAATTGGAGTGCAGACTTGTTTGTTTGAATTCGTATACTTGATAGTTTAGCCACAAGTGTTAATTTCATTATTACTGTATCAAAAAGTGTGTTTGTAACAAAAAGATGATCCTCACTAACCAAATATGATGGGAAGGACACTTTATTTTGGAATTCAACCAATTAATATCAAGAAGAAATACATAACATGATCAAGGACTCCATTGTTTGTTGGAATTGATTGAATTCATGGTTTAAATGGTTAATGGACTTTGTTTTCACAATGAATATATTTTATATGAAAGACACAAAAGATAGTTTCATGGTCTTTTAATGAAAAATAATCTTTGGAACAAAAGGATGGGCACATTGAATTTCAGGTGAATGAAATGTCTTATTATTTAGGAATTATAACATTTAACATTAGTATCAATGCAAACCATGATCAATGACTTCTTTGGTTGATGGAAGTAAACACATTTAGAGTTTAATTGGGGTGTAGACTTGTTTGTTTTAATTCATATACTAGGTAGTTTTGCTAAAAGTGTTAATTTCATGATTACTATATCAAAAAGTGTGTTTGTAACTAAAAGATGATTCTTGCTAACTAGAAATGATGGGAGGGACACTTTATTTTGGAATTCAACCAATTGCTATTAATAAAACATACCAATCACGATCAAGGACTCCATTATTTGTGGGAATTGATTAAATTCATGGTTGAAACGGTTCGTGGAGTTTGTTTTCATAATGAATATATTCATTAAGAGTCATGCAAAAGATAGTTTCATTGTCATTAAATGAAAAATAGTCTTCGTAACAAAATGATAGGCATAATTAGCTTCAGGAATGTTGGAAGTCTCATTATATAAGAATTATAACATTTAACATTAGTTTGAAAAGCAAACCATGATCAATGAATTCTTTGGTTGAAGGAAGTAATGACATTTAGAGTTTTATTGGGGTGGAGACTTGTATGTTTGAATTCATATATTAGGTAGTTTAGCCACAAGTACTAATTTCATGATTACTGTATCAAAAAGTGTGTTTGTAACCAAAAGATGATCCTTGCTAACCAGAAATGATTGGGGGGACACTTTATTTTGGATTTCAACCAATGAATATCAATAAGAAATACAAATCACGATCAAGGACTCCATTGTGTGTTGGAATTGATTAAATTCATGGTCTAAATGGTTCATAGAATTTGTTTTTACAATGGATATATTTGTTAAGAATGACACAAAAGTTAGTATCATGGTCTTTTAATGAAAAATAATCTTTTGAACAAAAGGATCGGCGTAATTAGCTTCAGGTGAATTAAAATCTTATTATTTAAGAATTATAACATTTAGCATTAGTATCAAATGCAAACTATGATCAATGACTTCTTTGGTCGATGGAAGTAAACACATTTTGTTTTTAATTGGGGTGCAAACTTGTTTGTTTGAATTTGTATACTTGGTAGTTTACCCACAGCTGTTAATTTCATTGTTACTGTATCAAAAAGTGTGTTTGTAACCAAAAGATGATCCTTGCTAACCAGCTATGATGGGAAGGACACTTTATTTTGGAATTCAACCAATTAATATCAAGAAGAAACACATAACACGATCAAGGACTCCATTGTTTGTTGGAATTGATTGAATTCATGGTTTAAATGGTTAATGGACTTTGTTTTCACAATGAATATATTCTATATGAAAGACACAAAAGATAGTTTCATGGTCTTTTAATGAAAAATAATCTTTGGAACAAAAGGATGGGCCCATTTAACTTCAGGGGAATGAAATGTCTTATTATTTAGGAATTATAACATTTAGCATTAGTATCAAGGCAAACCATGATCAGTGACTTCTTTGGTTGATGGAAGTAAACACATTTAGAGTTTAATTGGGGTGTAGACCTGTTTGTTTTAATTCATATACTAGCTAGTTTAGCTAAAAGTGTTAATTTCATGATTACTGTATCAAAAAGTGTGTTTGTAACTAAAAGATGATCCTTGCTAACTAGAAATGATGGGAGGGACACTTTATTTTGGAACTCAACCAATTGATATCAATAAGAAATACAAATCAAGATCAAGGACTCCATTGTCTGTTGGTTCATGGACTTTGTTTTTACAATGAATATATTCGTTAAGAAAGACACAAATGATAGTATCATGGTCTTTTATTGAAAACTAATCCTTTGAACAAAAGGATCGGCGTAATTAGCTTTAGGTGAATTAATAGTCTTAGTTTTTAGGAATTATAACATTTAGCATTAGTATCAAATGCAAATCAGGATCAATGACTTCTTTGGTTGTTGAAAGTAAACACCTTTAGTGTTTAATTAGGGAGCAGACTTGTTTGTTTTAATTCATATACTCAGTAGTTTATCCACAAGTGTTAATTTCATTTTTACTGTATCAAAAAGTGTATTTGTAACCAAAAGATGACCCTTGGCAATTAGAAATGATGGGAGAGACATTTTATTTTGGATTTCAACCAATGAATATCAATAAGAAATACAAATCACGATCAAGGACTCCATTGTTTGTTGGAATGGATTAAATTCATGGTCTAAATGGTTCATGGAATTTGTTTTTACAATGGATATATTTGTTAAGAATGACACAAAAGTTAGTATCATGGTCTTTTAATGAAAAATAATCTTTTGAACAAAAGGATCGGCGTAATTTGCTTCAGGTGAATTAAAAGTCTTATTATTTAAGAATTATAACATTTAGCATTAGTATCAAATGCAAACTATGATCAATGACTTCTTTGGTCGATGGAAGTAAACACATTTTGTTTTTAATTGGGGTGCAGACTTGTTTGTTTGAATTTGTATACTTGGAAGTTTACCCACAGCTGTTAATTTCATTATTACTGTATCAAAAAGTGTGTTTGTAACCAAAAGATGATCCTTGCTAACCAGATATGATGGGAAGGACACTTTATTTTGGAATTCAACCAATTAATATCAAGAAGAAATACATAACACGATCAAGCACTCCATTGTTTGTTGGAATTGATTGAAATCATGGTTTAAATGGTTAATGGACTTTGTTTTCACACTGAATATATTCTATATGAAAGACACAAAAGATAGTTTCATCGTCTTTTAATGAAAAATAATCTTTGGAACAAGAGGAAGGGCGCATTTAACTTCAGGGGAATGAAATGTCTTATTATTTAGGAATTATAACATTTAGCATTAGTATCAATGCAAACCATGATCAATGACTTCTTTGGTTGATGGAAGTAAACAAATTTAGCGTTTAATTGGGGTGTAGACTTGTTTGTTTTCATTCATATACTAGGTAGTTTAGCCAAAAGTGTTAATTTCATTATTACTATATCAAAAAGTGTGTTTGTAACTAAAAGATGATCCTTGCTAACTAGAAATGATGGGAGGGACACTTTATTTTGGAACTCAACCAATTGATATCAATAAAAAATGCCAATCACGATCAAGGACTCCATTGTTTGTGGGAATTGATTAAATTCATGGTTTAAATGGTTCGTGGACTTTGTTTTCATAATGAATATATTCGTTAAGAGTCATGCAAAAGATAGTTTCATTGTCATTAAATGAAAAATAGTCTTCGTAACAAAATGATAGGCATAATTAGCTTCAGGAATGTTGGAAATCTCATTATATAAGAATTATAACATTTAACATTAGTTTGAAATGCAAACCATGATCAATGAATTCTTTGGTTGAAGGAAGTAATGACATTTAGATTTTTATTTGGGTGTAGACTTGTATGTTTGAATTCATATACTAGGTAGTTTAGCCACAAGTGCTAATTTCATGATTACTATATCAAAAAGTGTGTTTGTAACCAAAAGATGATCCTTGCTAATTTCAAATGATGGGAGGGACACTTTATTTTGGAATTCAACCAATTAATATCAATAAGAAATACAAATCAAGATCTTGGACTCCATTGTTTGTTGGAATTGATTAAAATCATGGTTTAAATAGTTAGTGGACTTTGTTTTCATAGTGAATATGTCCATTATGAAAGATACAAAAGATAGTTTCATGGTCATTTAATGAAAAATAATCTTTGGAACAAAAGGATGGGCGTAATTACCTAAAAGAGAATTAAAAGTCTTATTATTGAGGAATTATAACATTTAGCATTAGTATCAAATGCAAACCATGATCAATGACTTCTTTGGTTGATGGAAGTAAACACATTTAGTGTTTAATTGGGGTGTAGACTTGTATGTTTGAATTCATATACTTGGTAGTTTAGCCACAAGTGCTAATTTCATGATTACTGTATCAAAAAGTGTGTTCGTAACCAAAAGATGATCCTTGCTAATTTCAAATGATGGGAGGGACACTTTATTTTGGAATTCAACCAATTAATATCAATAAGAAATACAAATCAAGATCATGGACTCCATTGTTTGTTGGAATTGATTAAAATCATGGTTTAAATAGTTAGTGGACTTTGTTTTCACAGTGAATATGTCCATTATGAAAGATACAAAAGATAGTTTCATGGTCTTTTAATTGAAAACTAATCTTTTGAACAAAAGGATCGGCGTAATTACTTTAAGGTGAATTAAAAGACTTATTTTTTAGGAATTATAACATTTAGCATTAGTATCAAATGCAAACCATGATCAATGACTTCTTTGGTTGATTGAAAGTAAACACATTTAGTGTTTAATTGGGGGAGCAGACTTGTTTGTTTTAATTCATATACTAGGTAGTGTATCCACACAGTGTTAATTTCATTGATTACTGTATCAAAAATGTGTATTTGTAACCAAAAGATGACCCTTGCTAACCAGAAATGATGGGAGGGACATTTTATTTTGGATTTCAACCAATGAATATCAATAAGAAATACAAATCACGATCAAGGACTCCATTGTTTGTTGGAATTGATTAAATTCATGGTCTAAATGGTTCATGGAATTTGTTTTTTTACAATGAATATATATTTGTTAAGAATGACACAAAAGTTAGTATCATGGTTTTTTAATGAAAAAAATAATCTTTTGAACAAAAGGATCGGCGTAATTAGCTTCAGGTGAATTAAAAGTCTTATTATTTTTAAGAACTATAACATTTACCATTAGTATGAAATACAAACTATGATCAATGACTTGTTTGGTCGATGGAAGTAAACACATTTTTTGTTTTTAATTTGGGGTGCAGACTTGTTTGTTTGAATTTGTATACTTGGTAGTTTACCGACAACTGTTAAATTCATTATTACTGTATCAAAAAGTGTGTTTGTAACCAAAAGATGATCCTTGCTAACGAGATATGATGGGAAGGACACTTTATTTTGGAATTCAACCAATTAATATCAAGAAGAAATACATAACACGATCAAGGACTCCATTGTTTGTTGGAATTGATTGAATTCATGGTTTAAATGGTTAATGGACTTTGTTTTCACAATGAATATATTCTATATGAAAGACACAAAAGATAGTTTCATGGTCTTTTAATGAAAAATAATCTTTGGAACAAAAGGATGGGCGCATTTAACTTCAGGGGAATGAAATGTCTTATTATTTAGGAATTATAACATTTAGCATTAGTATCAAGGCAAACCATGATTAGTGACTTCTTTGGTTGATGGAAGTAAACGCATTTAGAGTTTAATTGGGGTGTAGACTTGTTTGTTTTAATTCATATACTAGGTAGTTTAGCTAAAAGTGTTAATTTCATGATTACTATATCAAAAAGTGGGTTTGTAACTAAAAGATGATCCTTGCTAACTAGAAATGATGGGAGGGACACTTAATTTAGCTAAGTGTTAATTTCATGATTACTGTATCAAAAAGTGTGTTTGTAACCAAAATGATCCTTGCTAATTAGAAATGATGAGAGGAACACTTTATTTTGGCATTCAACCAATTAATATCAATAAGAAATACAAATCAAGATCAAGGACACCATTGTTTGTTGGGATTGATTAAATTCATGGTTTAAATGGTTAATGGACTTTATTTTCACAATGATATATATTCATTATGAAAGACACAAAAGATAGTTTCATGGTCTTTTAATGAAAAATAATAATCTTTTGAACAAAAGGATGGGCGCAATTAGCTTCAGGTGAATTAAAAGTCTTATTATTTAGGAATTATAACATTTAGCATTAGTATCAAATGCAAACCATGATCAATGACTTCTTTGGGTGATGGAAGTAAAAACACATTTAGTGTTTAATTGGGGTGCACACTTGTTTGTTTGAATTCGTATACTTACTAGTTTATACCCACAAGTGTTAATTTCATTATTACTTTATCAAAAAGTGTGTTTTGTAACCAGAAGATGATCCTTGCTAACCCGAAATGATGGGAGGGACACTTTACTTTTGGAATTCAACCAATTAATATCAATAAGAAATACAAATCAAGATCAAGGACTCCATTGTCTATTGAATTGTTCATGGACTTTGTTCATTTTGTTTTTACAATGAATATATTCGTTAAGAATGACACAAAAGATAGTATCATGGTCTTTTATTGAAAACTAATCTTTTGAACAAAAGGATCGGCGTAATTAGCTTTACGTGAATTAAAAGACTTATTTTTTAGGAATTATAACATGTAGCATTAGTATCAAATGCAAACCATGATCAATGACCTCTTTGGTTGTTGAAAGTAAACACATTTAGTGTTTAATTAGGGAGCAGACTTGTTTGTTTTAATTCATATACTCAGTAGTTTATCCACAAGTGTTAATTTCATTATTACTGTATCAAAATGTGTATTTGTAACCAAAAGATGACCCTTGCCAATTAGAAATGATGGGAGAGACATTTTATTTTGGATTTCAACCAATGAATATCAATAAGAAATACAAATCACGATCAAGGACTCCATTGTTTGTTGGAATTGATTAAATTCATGGTCTAAATGGTTCATGGAATATGTTTTTACAATGAATATATTTGTTAAGAATGACACAAAAGTTAGTATCATGGTCTTTTAATGAAAAATAATCTTTTGAACAAAAGGATCGGCGTAATTAGCTTCAGGTGAATTAAAAGTCTTATTATTTAAGAACTATAACATTTACCATTAGTATGAAATACAAACTATGATCAATGACTTGTTTGGTCGATGGAAGTAAACACATTTTTTTTTTTTAATTGGGGTGCAGACTTGTTTGTTTGAATTTGTATACTTGGTAGTTTTACCGACAACTGTTAAAATTTTCATTCATTATTACTGTATCAAAAAGTGTATTTGTAACCAAAAGATGATCCTTGCTAACGAGATATGATGGGAAGGACACTTTATTTTGGAATTCAACCAATTAATATCAAGAAGAAATACATAACACGATCAAGGACTCCATTGTTTGTTGGAATTGATTGAATTCATGGTTTAAATGGTTAATGGACTTTGTTTTCACAATGAAATATATATTCTATATGAAAAGACACAAAAGATAGTTTCATGGTCTTTTAATGAAAAATAATCTTTGGAACAAAAGGATGGGCGCATTTAACTTCAGGGGAATGAAATGTCTTATTATTTAGGAATTATAACATTTAGCATTAGTATCAAGGCAAACCATGATTAGTGACTTCTTTGGTTGATGGAAGTAAACGCATTTAGAGTTTAATTGGGGTGTAGACTTGTTTGTTTTAATTCATATACTAGGTAGTTTAGCTAAAAAGTGTTAATTTCATGATTACTATATCAAAAAGTGTGTTTGTAACTAAAAGATGATCCTTGCTAACTAGAAATGATGGGAGGGACACTTTATTTTGGAACAACCAATTAATATCAATAAGAAAAGCAAATCAAGATCAAGGTTAATTGTCATGGTTCATGGACTTTTTTTTACAAAATATATTCGTTAAGAAAGACACAAAATGATGTATCATGGTCTTTAATTGAAAACTAATGATTTGAACAACACGTAATTATTTTAGGTGAATTAAAAGTCTTTTTTTTTAGGAATTATCATTTAGCATTAGTATCAAATGCAAATCAAGATCAATGACTTCTTTGGTTGTTGAAAGTAAACACCTTTAGTGTTTAATTAGGGAGTAGACTTGTTTGTTTTAATTCATATACTCAGTAGTTTATCCACAAGTGTTAATTTCATTATTACTGTATCAAAAAGTATATTTGTAAACCAAAAAGATGACCCTTGCCAATTAGAAATGATGGGAGAGACATTTTATTTTGGATTTCAACCAATGAATATCAATAAGAAATACAAATCACGATCAAGGACACCATTGTTTGTTGGGATTGATTAAATTCATGGTCTAAATGGTTAATGGACTTTATTTTCACAATGATATATTCATTATGAAAGACACAAAAGATAGTTTCATGGTAATTTTAATGAAAAATAATCTTTTGAACAAAAGGATGGGCGCATTTAGCTTCAGGTGAATTAAAAGTCTTATTATTTAGGAATTATAACATTTAGCATTAGTATCAAATGCAAACCATGATCAATGACTTCTTTGGGTGATGGAAGTAAACACATTTTTTGTGTTTAATTGGGGTGCACACTTGTTTGTTTGAATTCGTATACTTACTAGTTTACCCACAAGTGTTAATTTCATTATTACTTTATCAAAAAGTGTGTTGCTAACCAGAAGATGATCCTTGCTAACCCGAAATGATGGGAGGGACACTTTACTTTGGAATTCAACCAATTAATATCAATAAGAAATACAAATCAAGATCAAGGACTCCATTGTCTATTGGTTCATGGACTTTGTTTTTACAATGAATATATTATATTCGTTAGAATGACACAAAAAGATAGTATCATGGTCTTTTATTGAAAACTAATCTTTTGAACAAAAGGATCGGCGTAATTAGCTTTACGTGAATTAAAAGACTTATTTTTTAGGAATTATAACATGTAGCATTAGTATCAAATGCAAACCATGATCAATGACCTCTTTGGTTGTTGAAAGTAAACACATTTAGTGTTTAATTAGGGAGCAGACTTGTTTGTTTTAATTCATATACTCAGTAGTTTATCCACAAGTGTTAATTTCATTATTACTGTATCAAAATGTGTATTTGTAAACCAAAAGATGACCCTTGCCAATTAGAAATGATGGGAGAGAGAGACATTTTATTTTGGATTTCAACCAATGAATATCAATAAGAAATACAAATCACGATCAAGGACTCCATTGTTTGTTGGAATTGATTAAATTCATGGTCTAAATGGTTCATGGAATATGTTTTTTACAATGAATATATTTGTTAAGAATGACACAAAAGTTAGTATCATGGTCTTTTAATGAAAAATAATCTTTTTTGAACAAAAGGATCGGCGTAATTAGCTTCAGGTGAATTAAAAGTCTTATTTATTTAAGAACTATAAACATTTATTTACCATTAGTATGAAATACAAACTATGATCAATGACTTTTTTTGGTCGATGGAAGTAAAACACATTTTGTTTTTAATTGGGGTGCAGACTTGTTTGTTTGAATTTGTATACTTGGTAGTTTACCGACAACTGTTAAATTCATTATTACTGTATCAAAAAGTGTATTTGTAACCAAAAGATGATCCTTGCTAACGAGATATGATGGGAAGGACACTTTATTTTGGAATTCAACCAATTAATATCAAGAAGAAATACATAACACGATCAAGGACTCCATTGTTTGTTGGAATTGATTGAATTCATGGTTTAAATGGTTAATGGACTTTGTTTTCACAATGAATATATTCTATATGAAAGACACAAAAGATAGTTTCATGGTCTTTTAATGAAAAATAATCTTTGGAACAAAAGGATGGGCGCATTTAACTTCAGGGGAATGAAATGTCTTATTATTTAGGAATTATAACATTTAGCATTAGTATCAAGGCAAACCATGATTAGTGACTTCTTTGGTTGATGGAAGTAAACGCATTTAGAGTTTAAATGGGGGGGTGTAGACTTGTTTTGTTTTAATTCATATAGGTAGTTTAGCTAAAAGTGTTAATTTCATGATTACTATATCAAAAAGTGGGTTTGTAACTAAAAGATGATCCTTGCTAACTAGAAATGATGGGAGGGACACTTAATTTAGCTACAAAGTTTAATTTCATGATTACTGTATCAAAAAGTGTGTTTGTAACCAAAAATGATCCTTGCTAATTAGAAATGATGAGAGGAACACTTTATTTTGGCATTCAACCAATTAATATCAATAAGAAATACAAATCAAGATCAAGGACACCATTGTTTGTTGGGATTGATTAAATTCATGGTTTAAATGGTTAATGGACTCTATTTTCACAATGACTATATTCATTATGAAAGACACAAAAGATAGTTTCATGGTAATTTAATGAAAAATAATCTTTGGAACAAAAGGATGGGCGCATTTAGCTTCAGGTGAATTAAAAGTCTTATTATTTAGGAATTATAACATTTAGCATTAGTATCAAATGCAAACCATGATCAATGACTTCTTTGGGTGATGGAAGTAAACACATTTAGTGTTTAATTGGGGTGCACACTTGTTTGTTTGAATTCGTATACTTACTAGTTTACCCACAAGTGTTAATTTCATTATTACTTTATCAAAAAGTGTGTTGCTAACCAGAAGATGATCCTTGCTAACCCGAAATGATGGGAGGGACACTTTACTTTGGAATTCAACCAATTAATATCAATAAGAGAAATACAAATCAAGATCAAGGACTCCATTGTCTATTGGTTCATGGACTTTGTTTTTTTTTACAATGAATATATTCGTTAAGAATGACACAAAAGATAGTATCATGGTCTTTTATTGAAAACTAATCTTTTGAACAAAAGGATCGGCGTAATTAGCTTTACGTGAATTAAAAGACTTATTTTTTAGGAATTATAACATGTAGCATTAGTATCAAATGCAAACCATGATCAATGACCTCTTTGGTTGTTGAAAGTAAACACATTTAGTGTTTAATTAGGGAGCAGACTTGTTTGTTTTAATTCATATACTCAGTAGTTTATCCACAAGTGTTAATTTCATTATTACTGTATCAAAATGTGTATTTGTAACCAAAAGATGACCCTTGCCAATTAGAAATGATGGGAGAGACATTTTATTTTGGATTTCAACCAATGAATATCAATAAGAAATACAAATCACGATCAAGGACTCCATTGTTTGTTGGAATTGATTAAATTCATGGTCTAAATGGTTCATGGAATATGTTTTTACAATGAATATATTTGTTAAGAATGACACAAAAGTTAGTATCATGGTCTTTTAATGAAAAATAATCTTTTGAACAAAAGGATCGGCGTAATTAGCTTCAGGTGAATTAAAAGTCTTATTATTTAAGAACTATAACATTTACCATTAGTATGAAATACAAACTATGATCAATGACTTGTTTGGTCGATGGAAGTAAACACATTTTGTTTTTAATTGGGGTGCAGACTTGTTTGTTTGAATTTGTATACTTGGTAGTTTACCGACAACTGTTAAATTCATTATTACTGTATCAAAAAGTGTATTTGTAACCAAAAGATGATCCTTGCTAACGAGATATGATGGGAAGGACACTTTATTTTGGAATTCAACCAATTAATATCAAGAAGAAATACATAACACGATCAAGGACTCCATTGTTTGTTGGAATTGATTGAATTCATGGTTTTTAAATGGTTAATGGACTTTTTTGTTTTCACAATGAATATATTCTATATGAAAGACACAAAAGATAGTTTCATGGTCTTTTAATGAAAAAATAATCTTTGGAACAAAAGGATGGGCGCATTTAACTTCAGGGGAATGAAATGTCTTATTATTTAGGAATTATAACATTTAGCATTAGTAGTATCAAGGCAAACCATGATTAGTGACTTTCTTTGGTTGATGGAAGTAAACGCATTTAGAGTTTAATTGGGGTGTAGACTTGTTTTTTTTAATTCATATACTAGGTAGTTTAGCTAAAAGTGTTAATTTCATGATTACTATATATCAAAAAGTGGGTTTGTTGTAACTAAAAGATGATCCTTGCTAACTAGAAATGATGGGGGAGGGACACTTAATTTAGCTACAAGTGTTAATTTCATGATTACTGTATCAAAAAGTGTGTTTGTAACCAAAAATGATCCTTGCTAATTAGAAATGATGAGAGAGGAACACTTTATTTTGGCATTCAACCAATTAATATCAATAAGAAATACAAATCAAGATCAAGGACACCATTGTTTGTTGGGATTGATTAAATTCATGGTTTAAATGGTTAATGGACTCTATTTTCACAATGACTATATTCATTATGAAAGACACAAAAGATAGTTTCATGGTAATTTTTAATGAAAAATAATCTTTGGAACAAAAGGATGGGCGCATTTAGCTTCAGGTGAATTAAAAGTCTTATTATTTAGGAATTATAACATTTAGCATTAGTATCAAATGCAAACCATGATCAATGACTTCTTTGGGTGATGGAAGTAAACACATTTAGTGTTTAATTGGGGTGCACACTTGTTTGTTTGAATTCGTATACTTACTAGTTTACCCACAAGTGTTAATTTCATTATTACTTTATCAAAAAGTGTGTTGCTAACCAGAAGATGATCCTTGCTAACCCGAAATGATGGGAGGGACACTTTACTTTGGAATTCAACCAATTAATATCAATAAGAAATACAAATCAAGATCAAGGACTCCATTGTCTATTGGTTCATGGACTTTGTTTTTACAATGAATATATTCGTTAAGAATGACACAAAAGATAGTATCATGGTCTTTTATTGAAAACTAATCTTTTGAACAAAAGGATCGGCGTAATTAGCTTTACGTGAATTAAAAGACTTATTTTTTAGGAATTATAACATGTAGCATTAGTATCAAATGCAAACCATGATCAATGACCTCTTTGGTTGTTGAAAGTAAACACATTTAGTGTTTAATTAGGGAGCAGACTTGTTTGTTTTAATTCATATACTCAGTAGTTTATCCACAAGTGTTAATTTCATTATTACTGTATCAAAATGTGTATTTGTAACCAAAAGATGACCCTTGCCAATTAGAAATGATGGGAGAGACATTTTATTTTGGATTTCAACCAATGAATATCAATAAGAAATACAAATCACGATCAAGGACTCCATTGTTTGTTGGAATTGATTAAATTCATGGTCTAAATGGTTCATGGAATATGTTTTTACAATGAATATATTTGTTAAGAATGACACAAAAGTTAGTATCATGGTCTTTTAATGAAAAATAATCTTTTGAACAAAAGGATCGGCGTAATTAGCTTCAGGTGAATTAAAAGTCTTATTATTTAAGAACTATAACATTTACCATTAGTATGAAATACAAACTATGATCAATGACTTGTTTGGTCGATGGAAGTAAACACATTTTGTTTTTAATTGGGGTGCAGACTTGTTTGTTTGAATTTGTATACTTGGTAGTTTACCGACAACTGTTAAATTCATTATTACTGTATCAAAAAGTGTATTTGTAACCAAAAGATGATCCTTGCTAACGAGATATGATGGGAAGGACACTTTATTTTGGAATTCAACCAATTAATATCAAGAAGAAATACATAACACGATCAAGGACTCCATTGTTTGTTGGAATTGATTGAATTCATGGTTTAAATGGTTAATGGACTTTGTTTTCACAATGAATATATTCTATATGAAAGACACAAAAGATAGTTTCATGGTCTTTTAATGAAAAATAATCTTTGGAACAAAAGGATGGGCGCATTTAACTTCAGGGGAATGAAATGTCTTATTATTTAGGAATTATAACATTTAGCATTAGTATCAAGGCAAACCATGATTAGTGACTTCTTTGGTTGATGGAAGTAAACGCATTTAGAGTTTAATTGGGGTGTAGACTTGTTTGTTTTAATTCATATACTAGGTAGTTTAGCTAAAAGTGTTAATTTCATGATTACTATATCAAAAAGTGGGTTTGTAACTAAAAGATGATCCTTGCTAACTAGAAATGATGGGAGGGACACTTAATTTAGCTACAAGTGTTAATTTCATGATTACTGTATCAAAAAGTGTGTTTGTAACCAAAAATGATCCTTGCTAATTAGAAATGATGAGAGGAACACTTTATTTTGGCATTCAACCAATTAATATCAATAAGAAATACAAATCAAGATCAAGGACACCATTGTTTGTTGGGATTGATTAAATTCATGGTTTAAATGGTTAATGGACTCTATTTTCACAATGACTATATTCATTATGAAAGACACAAAAGATAGTTTCATGGTAATTTAATGAAAAATAATCTTTGGAACAAAAGGATGGGCGCATTTAGCTTCAGGTGAATTAAAAGTCTTATTATTTAGGAATTATAACATTTAGCATTAGTATCAAATGCAAACCATGATCAATGACTTCTTTGGGTGATGGAAGTAAACACATTTAGTGTTTAATTGGGGTGCACACTTGTTTGTTTGAATTCGTATACTTACTAGTTTACCCACAAGTGTTAATTTCATTATTACTTTATCAAAAAGTGTGTTGCTAACCAGAAGATGATCCTTGCTAACCCGAAATGATGGGAGGGACACTTTACTTTGGAATTCAACCAATTAATATCAATAAGAAATACAAATCAAGATCAAGGACTCCATTGTCTATTGGTTCATGGACTTTGTTTTTACAATGAATATATTCGTTAAGAATGACACAAAAGATAGTATCATGGTCTTTTATTGAAAACTAATCTTTTGAACAAAAGGATCGGCGTAATTAGCTTTACGTGAATTAAAAGACTTATTTTTTAGGAATTATAACATGTAGCATTAGTATCAAATGC